>WHYT01014728.1:36904-52074 GCA_009806455.1 Tetrax tetrax | reverse complement strand
CCCGCACTTAACATTATATCTATTACTTTCCCCCTGCCCTGAGCGGCACAGCAGGGAAGAGGGAATGGGGGTTATGGTCAGTTCATCACGCGTTGTTTTATGCTGCTGCTTCATTTTCGGGGGAACTCCTCACATTCCTCCTCTGCTCCATCATGGGGTCCCTACCATGGGTCACAGACCTTTGTGAAAGTGCTCCAGTGTGGGTCATCTCTTCCACGGGGAAGAGATGTCAGACAGAGAGCTGTTCTCTGTCAAACAGAGAGCTGTTCTGTCCCTCCAGAACAGCTGCCCCAGCGGGCTCTCCACAGGCCATAGCCTCCTTCAGGCATCCACCTGCTCCGGGATGGGATCTTCCACGGGCTGCAGGTGGATCTCTGCTCCTCCGTGGACCTCCATGAGCTGCAGGGGGACAGCCTGCTTCACCGTGGTCATCACCACAGGCTGCAAGGGAATCTTGGCCAGGAGCCGCATTACTCCTCCCTCTCCTTCTTCACTGACCTTGATGTCTGCAGCTGTTCCTCTCACAAGAAAAATTCTTCTCAACAGGCTGGCAGACGCCTCTCAGGATCTTTTTACATCTCATTCATATCTCATTTCCTCTCCACTTCTTGCAGCCAGGCCGGGCCCAGTTGGGCCCAGTTGGCTGCCTGGTGGGAGGCCAGAGGGTGAGGCCTGCAAGGCCCACAAGGCTCGCACCTCTCTCTCTCTGCCCCGACTCAGCTTCTTCAAATCATCTCCTCTTTTTTTTTTTTCTGTTTTCCCCTTCTTAAATACCTTATTGCAGAGGTGTTATCATGAAACATTCTGCTACCAATTGGCTTGGCCTTGGCCAGCTGAGGGTCCGCCGTATGCCTGGCTGAGTCCACTGAACAAAGGGGAGCAACTTCTAGTGGTTTCCTACAGAAGCTGCCACCTTAGCTCCCCTTCCTCCCCGCCCTCAGCAAACAAAACCAGAACTGTCTTTTTGTGTTCTTTTTTGGAAGATATCTTTTCAAAAGCAGCTTATCTCCCATGTTTCTTTCTAACGAAAGTTACCTTAAAGGCAATGATTCCTGTCACTGATGCACATATTTGCTTAGGCTAAAACTGAGCACTTCTGGAAAGTAGTGCCCTAATATTAACGTGTTAAATTACCATACAAATATGTGTATTGTAGGATAAAAGCAATTTTATCTTACAATAGCAATTGCATGTTTTTATTTCCTCTCATATTGCTATCTCTTAAGTACTACACAACTAACTGTAGTTCAAATATTTATGGTTCTTCCTAATTTATTGTGTTTTAGGAATGCATCTACTGAATACAAAAATGACGTTTTCTTATGTCGTAGTTTAGCCCCAATCTGGACCAGACTACGCAGTCTCTCTCTCACTCCCCCCACCCTCCGAGAGAATAGGGAGAGATAATTTAAGAAAGAGAGATAATTTAAGAAAAACGACTTGAGGTTTGAGATAAGGACAGGGAGAAATCCTTACCGTCACGGGCAAAAACAGACTCAACTTGGGGAAAAACTATTCATTTATTACTACAACTAGCAGGATAATGAGACAGAAAAACAAGATAACATCCTCCACCCCTCCCACTTCCCGGGGTTAACATTATCTACCTTCCCCCCCGAGTGGCACAGGGGGGCAGAGGGAATGGGGGTCGCGGTCAGTCCATTATGCGTTGTTTTACGCCGCTGCTTCACAGCTGGGGGAAGAACTCCTAACATCCCTCAGCCCCATCCCATACGCCACAGTCCTTCATTAAACTGCTCCGGCGTAGGTCATCTCTTCCACGGAGTGCAGTCTCTCCAGAACGGCTGTCCCAGCGGGCCCTCCACGGGCCACAGCCGCATTCAGGCATCCACCTCCCCCGGTGCGGGGTCTTTCACGGGCTCCAAGCTCCAAGTGGATCTCTGCCCCTCCGCGGACCTCCATGGGCTGCAGGGGGACAACCTGCTCCACCATGGTTGTCACCACAGGCTGCAGGGGAATCTTGGCCAGGAGCCACATTACTCCTCCCCCTCCTTCACTGACCTTGGTGTTTGCAGCTGTTTCTCTCACAAGAAAAGTTCATTCTTCACAACGGGCTGGCAGAAGCCTCAAAAAAGCCTCTCAGGATCTCTTCGCATTATTCATCCCATTTCATCTCCTCTCCACCTCTTGCGGCCAGACTGGGCTGATTTGGGCCCAATCGGCCACCTGGCGAGAGGCCAGAGGGTGAGGCCTGCAAGGCCCCGGAGGCCTGCGCCTCCCCCTCTGGGCCTCTGCCCTTGCTCAGCTTCGTCACATCTTCTCTTCTCTCTTTTTTTCTGTTTTCCCTTTCTTAAATACGTTATCACAGAGGCGCTATCACGGGACATTCTGCTCCCAATCAGCTGAGCCTTGGCCAGCAGTGGGTCCGCCCTAGGCACGGCCGAGTCCACTGAACAAAGGGGAGCGACTTCTAGCAATTTCCTACAGAAGCTGCCACCTTAGGCCCCCCTCACTAAGCAAAACCACAACATCTAAAAAGGCAGATGTTTCATTAAATGCTACAACTTTTTTTTTCCCCTCTTAAAAGCATATCTAAATCTGAAATATATTAAACATTTTCTTGACATTGTCTATGGAAGACAGAGAATAAATCAAAACTAATGAAGCTGTCGTATTTATTAAATGTTTGACAGTGGTTGCTGACTGCCTATATTTTAATTAAATACATGTTTCAAATGCTTTGCAATGTTTTTTTCTTACTCAAGAGCTATTCTTCTGTGATATAGCAGAGAGGGTTTTTTATAATATCTAATTGAGAAATACAGAATTCAAGCTGTGTGTAGGTGATACATGAATTTTTCACCTCTGCTGACAACCACATTGGCTTCTGTGTAATTCTTTAAACTCATGCTGTTTATGCTTTTAATTGATTGAATTAAAACATAATTTTAAACATTTAACCATTCCATCAGAAAGGATTGTGTGCCTATTCTGTGCTCAATCCAGCACAAAAGAAGCACAGATTTTTTTGTCCACAAAGGATGAGAAAACTGGTTCCTCTGTCTCTTGGTCTCCCAGTCTCCCTTGTTTGGTAGCCCTATGGAAGCATTTTGCAAAGGAGCTCTCTTGTTTATTGCAAAGGAGACTGAAAATGTGCTCTAGCATAAGTGAATCTGTCAAAGACTCTGAAGACCATTTTGTTTTGGAAAACTGGGTTTGAGCATCGACCTATGAATTCAGAATTATCTGGCTAATAAGACTTATACACTGCTGCTTTCTAAATGGACACATAACATGAAGTTCCATTCCTTTGGATTTCCATGTGGAAGACTTCAGAATAGTGCTGTCAGCCTGGAAGATGTAATATTTTTACAATTTGTCATCTTTCTTTTTTTTCTTTACTTAACAGAGTAAGAAGTACATACAGTCACGTTCTTGCATCAAGAATTCTTTGATCATGCTGACTGTTAAGTCCCGAACCTACAAACCTTGGTAGCAATTATAAAAATTTTTAAATAGGTAACAACATGTAATGTCTAAACCACCATTTGAAAGCTATTGAGAAATAAAGCTCGTTGACAAATTTCAATTACCTCCACAACTCCTGACTAGAATTCATAGCAAACTAGGACTTTTCAGCCTATATTTACTGATTAGATTTACTATTAGTAATGTTTTTACCAATAATAGAGGAAAAGTTGACTGTTCTCTCTCTTCTTCCATTATATTTTCACGGCTAATATTTGCTTTCTTCCAATTTAACTGCCTTTATCTGTGGCTTCTTCACAAAGCTGGACTTTTGCTATTGTTGTTGCATTTTGTCAAATAACCTGGTTATGATTTTATAATGCTGCTTTTTTCATCTTTCTATATATAGCAGCCACAAGTCTTTTAATTTCTCTAAGGTAGTTCCATAAACATTTTAAAACATTAGCCACATAGAGGGTGATAAAAATATTTTGATAAGTTGCACAGATAGATGACAAAAAATATTTTGTAGGAAACAGTATGAATGTGCCATATGCATGGTTCACTCATGCTTTCCCTTAATCCCTCATCAATGCTGCTTGTATTCAAACTTCTCAGAAGCTTAAAATATTATCCATGCACAAAAAAAAAGACTATATAATATATTGTTTTTCTGTGTTTACTCCAAATATGGGTACTATTTGTCTGAATGAAATTTTTGTTGGTGTAGAAGAAGCAGTATTCTGTTCCGAGATGGTAAGGAACTTTGATATATATCTTTGTTTTAAAGAGTCACTGTCTCATGAGTTGTATGCTTGATACCTCTCAATGATATTAAGTGTGCATATTTACAATGGTATTATATTTATTTCTAATGTCACTCCTGAAATCACAACCTGAGCTGTCACGCTCAAACTCTGTTCTTCTCTTTGTATCTGTCATGGCTGTTAATAAGGATTTGCATGCCAAAATAAACCCTTGGTTATAGATGAAATTCCATTACTTTCTAATTACGTCCTCAGTCATAACTGCATAATTTCATAACCTTAATTTTGGTGGTACACTTGTAGCTAAACAGATATTAAGCCTGATCCAAAGGTTATTGAAAACAATGAGTGTCTTTATATTGACTTCAATTAGCTTTAAATAAGGTCTTTAATTAACAACTGTTAATAAAGTGCAAGAAAGTATTAATACCTCTCTCATTCTCTCTTAGCTATGTTGGCTAGTAAAAACAACACAAAGTATTGCTAATTCTTTTTTAAGAAGGCAAATTTTAAACAACTATCTGAAAACATACATGAAAATAACTATCTCACAAATTTATTCTTTATCGTAAGTCAGCTCCGATCGGGACCAGACTACGCAGTCTCTCTCCCGCTCCCCCCACCCTCCGAAAGAATAGGGGGAGATGATATAAGAAAAACAGCTCAAGGTTTGAGATAAAGACAGGGAGGAATCCTTAAAGTTACCGTCACGGGCAAAACAGACTCGACTTGGGGAAAAACTATTCATTTATTACTAAAACTAGCAGGAGAATGAGACAGGGAACAAGATAAGCTCCCCCCACCCCTCCCTCTTCCCGGCCTTAACATTTATCTCTACTACCTTCCCCTCCCGAGTGGCATGGGGTGGGGGGGAAAGGGAATGGAGGTCGCGGTCAGTTCATCACGCGTTCTTTCATGCCGCTGCTTCATCGTCGGGGGAAGAACTCCTCACATTCCTCCCCTGCTCCTTCGTGGGGTCCCTCCCACGGGCGACAGTCCTTCGTGAAACTGCTCCGGCGTGGGTCATCTCTTCCACGGAGTGCAGTCCCTCTAGAACAGCTGCCCCAGAGGGCCCTCCATGGGCCACAGACTCCTTCAGGCCTCCACCTGCTCCAGCGTGGGCTCCTCCACAGGCTGCAGGTGAATCTCTGCCCCTCCGTGGACCTCCATGGGCTGCAGGGGGACAACCTGCTCCACCGTGGTCATCACCACAGGCTGCAGGGGAATCTTGGCCAGGAGCCGCATTACTCCTCCCCCTCCTTCTTCACTGACCTCGGCGCCTGCAGCCGTTCCTCACAACAGGCTGGCAGACGCCTCTCAGGATCCTTTTTACATCTTATTCACTGCTCATCTCCTCTCCACTTCTTGCAGCCAGGCCAGGCCCGAGTTGGGCCCAGTCGGCTGCCCGGCGGAAGGCCAGAGGGGGAGGCCTGCAAGGCCTGCAAGGCTTGCGCCTCCCCCTCTCTGCCCCCGCTCAGCTGCTTCACATCTTCTCTCTTTTTTTTTTCTGTTTTTCCCCTTAGATACGTTATCGCAGAGGCGTTATCACGGGACATTCTGCTACCAATTGGCTCGGCCTTGGCCAGCAGCGGGTCTGCCCTAGGCCTGGACGAGTCCACTGAACAAAGGGGAGTGACTTCTAGCAGTTTCCTACAGAAGCTACCACCTTACGCCTCCCCCTCACTAAACAAAACCAGAACACGCTTAAAAGCAATGTATTAGAGAGGTGCACAGAAGGGTTACTCTTTCACAAAAAAAAAGCACTGTTTTTGGGTAATCAGTGTGTAGCAAAATTGTACTTTAGGTTTCTGTAAGACTTATTTTGTCAGTGTAGGAATGAATATCTTTAACACTAAAAAGAGTAAAATTTCATTAGCACATATTTTTGAAAGAAAAAAAAATGAGAAATTATCAACCTAATATATATAGAATGTATATGAATGTTTGAAAATAACTTTAAAATGCATATTTATTATGGTACACTAAGATGAATCTTAAATTGAAAGTGTTTTTGAGTATCAGGATTTGTAACACTTTGCAATAGGAATATGTTTTCTGGAAATACAGAAAAGAGTAATATAAATTTTAAAGTGCTTTTAAGTTGGTTAGTAGCCTATATATACATAAAATTCTTTGGGATACTTTGATATATTCTTAATTTAGATTTTATCTGACTTTGGGTACACACGTACTTTATAAAAGAAATTGGCTGTGTATCTTCGTAAAGCTTAGGATCAGGAGGAAAAAACCCTCTATGAACTGCTTTTATTCTAAAAAATACTGTTGCTATGACTACTTGAGTAGCTTTTAAAGTGGTGTCCTTTATATTTAAAGTATTTTTAGAACTTTAGTTACCCTAACAACAGGATGCACTTAAAACTGCAACGTCTAACAAGTTAGTTCTTGTTTACAAAGAAAATCTCTTGTCTTTCTTTCCTGATGAAGAACTGCTAGATGGAAAGGATAAAAGAAACAAAGCTTCAAAACCAAGTTTCACAAATTTATCTCTCCTCAACAACTTTAGTCCAAGCAACAGCAGGTAATTTATATTGATAATGTTACTGGATCTTTACTTTGAGTAGATCAGATGATCAAGATGGAAGAGCATGAGAAATATTTTTTTGCTGTTATACCATAGTGACCTGTTATTGTATTTTAGTAGATAAATATTTTAAAAATAGGCTTTACTTCCTATGTAATCTGTCTTGCTTCAATTAATAATACAGAGTAATAACATTGCCAGACTCCATCACAATACAAAAAAAAAATGTTTACTTTTTCTTAGTCAAACCAATGTCTTTATAACACATGAATAGCATAGAGTGCTATAACAAGCATCCATCACCAGGTTTTATGAGGGTCTGAGCAACCTGATCTAGTCGAAGATGTCCCTGCTCCTTGCAGGGGGGTTGGACTAGGTGACCTTTGAAGGTCCCTTCCAACCCTAACCATTCTATGATTCTCTGATCTAGTGGTTACTAGCACAAGTCAATGGAATTGTATAAGAACTGGGTTGCTCATTCTTTTCTGCTACACTTTTACACCTTACAGTGGTATATAGTACAAGTATTCTGCTATGCAGAAATGGTAGCTCTTATTTTGATGAATTTTGCATACTTTTTTTTTTTTAATTTATCCCAGTGATTTTTATCATTTTGCTGAAGAGCTGTGAGTATTCTCTAATTCATTCTAAGAAGTTACTCCTTATCTTTGTTCTGAATTTACCACGTTCTCCTTTCAGCTTATGACCAAGTGAATAGTTCTTCTCTATTCAATTTCTCCATGCCAGTCTTGATTTTAAAGACCTCTATCATAGTCATCTCTTCAGTTACCTCTTCCAGGCTGAAGAATATTATTCTAGCAAATATACTCTGAATATATTGACTCCTAGATGGATTTAAGACTGGGTGAACTATCACCTTCAAAGGATGATGGTTAGAGGCTTGATGTCTGGTAGCTGATGATAAGTAGAGAATCCCTGGAGTTAGTATTGGTCAACAGAAGCTTTATGAAACTCCTCAAGAATAACCGTATATATTATAACAGGCTGGAAAGGGGCTGATCGAGTAGGAGCTTAGCAGAAAAGGATCTACCAAGTTAAAAAAGACAGTATGCAGTAAGGTGAGCAAGAGAAGCATTGAGGGCTAGCTGTTCTCCAAAGGAGAGAGTGCTGGGAGTCAAGCACAATAGCACACCTATCAGGGAAAACACCTTGCCAGTCAGAGCTCTGTCCCACAGTATCCAAGTGCAGAGTGCAGGGCAGGCCCAGGTACGGCAGCCAGGCTCAGATCCTCAGGGAAGTCCATGGTTGATAAAGATCCAAGGTAAAGCTAGATCCGAGTCAGCCTGTAACAGGCTTAGATCTGATGATGGTAACTAGGATCAGACAAATCCCTGTTACTGCCAGGCAAATCCAGTCACTAGAGGTCTGATGACAAGCCTGGCTGTCAGTCCAGAGGTCAGGAGTCCATGGCTAGACACAGATAATAGCACACATAGAGCGATCTCAGGCCAAGACTAAAGGTCCCTGAGCTTAAATGGAGACAGTGGTCCAAGGGAAGGAGATTTGAGAGGTGGAAGCCACAGGGGAGGCTACTCAGGGCCATTAAAGCCTGTTAGTGCCCTTAGGGAACTGACAGTATTCCCCTCTGCTAGCACTAGGAGGCCATACCTGGTTTATTGTATCCAGTTTTGGGATAAATAAGAGGAATAAATAAGAGAAATGTGAAGAAACTGGAAACCCTAATAGCTGGCAGGTATAGAGATGCCCAGGGGTCTAAAGCAAGTGTACTACAGGGAATGAATGAAGGAGCTGAATCTGTTTAGTATATTGAAGCAAGTGATTCTTTCATCTCTGCAATCAGTCTTACTCCTTTGTTTGAGGTAACCCACTTAATTATGTATAGCGTGACAAGCTGCTTACAGATGAAATGCCAATAGAAAATATTTTTAATTTTCAGAAATGTTTCCCAGTGGAGAAAATGTTATGCGTAGAGTTCCAGGCAAACAATACCACACTACTGCAAATACTCTTTTATCAATCTGTGCCTTTTAACTGGGATCCCCTTGTTAATCGTTGCTTGGACTAGTTTCAGGATGAACTCTTTAAAGATTTCAGGTTAGAACAACATGGCTTGTAAAGTTCTACAGTCCACAGCATCTGCAGAGAGCATTAGGTAATTTTAATGAACATTCAATTGAAAATTGTTCTTAACCAGTCACCTCAGTCACTCTTCATGCCCTTAGACTCTACAAGCCACAGAACAAAATCTAGTCCGTACTCCTCATATACAGAGTTATCTCTCCAGGCTTCTGTCCCACATGCCTTAGCTGAACCTTATCTCAGTGTTCCCATCAGCAATCTTGAACAAAAGTCTCAAGACTTTTAAAATGGATTTATTTCCCCTTCTGTTTTTTCTGCTTACTGAGGAGCACTTTTACTGCCTGGGTGAACTTGTAAGTCTTCCTTCCTTACGGCAGGATCTCTGGCAGCAGCAAGACCTTTTTTTTGAGGGGCTAAAGCTCCAGTGTGTTTTTTCTTCATTTTCTAAATGAAAGAAGGTGGAACACCCTTCAAGGTTTCTTTCTGCTCTTTCTTCATAACAGCTCTTATTGGAGTGCTTGAGCACAGCCAGTCACATTCACAGAAAAGATGTGGGAGGGTAACAGCATGCCCTATGCCCTGAGCTCATGGCTGAGATGTTCATTGTCTAGTCATTTCTAGAATGAAGGGACAAACAAAGTAGCAGCCTACAATTACTTGAATCTCGAGCTACAGAAATAATAAAGCCAGACACCTCTGTAGTGACAGATAGTATGACAATGGGCAACAATCAGAAGTTGTGGCTTGGAAGACTGAGACTGGACGTGAGGAAAATTATTTTTTCCTGTGGGAGGGTAAAGCTAGAACTGTCCAGAGAAGGTTACAAAAACAGGCTGTGGAATTTCTTTCCTTGGAAATTTCAAGATTTTTATGCACAAAGCCATGGTTGTCCTGATCTAGAATTGGCAATAACACTGCTTTTAGCAGCATGCTGGGCTAGATAACCTCCAGAAGTGTCATTCTACTGATATTTCTATGATTCCATGATTTCACTGCTTTTATTGTGGAGGCTGTTCCAGATGTTTTGTTGTATGTGTCACTTTCTCTGAAACTTTTCTAGCTGTACTGTTCTTTTTTCTGCCATATCTAGTCTACTATATTCTTTTTTTTTCTTATGGAATTTTAAATTAACTCCAAGTGTGCTATTGAAGTAATTTAAAACAGTTTAGAAATAATGAAGCAGTACCCATCAACTTTAGTATATTTTATATTAGGTCCTTAAGTAAGTATACACAAATAAAGAAGCTATTATTAATTAATATAATTTGTGCTACATTTCCTAAATTTACATTTTGCATATTTTTTTCTGCCTGTATATATTCTGAGGATGAGATATTAAAATGCATACCATTACATGTTGCGTTATTTCTTGGACTACAAACTGACTGAATATTGACTGAAAAATTAATTTATTCATTTTTTGGAATTACAGCTGTCAAAAATAACTAACTGAACAAAAATATGCCATACAGTTCGGAGGCTTGAGTACAGGTTTCCTCTCAAGTCCACAAATGCCTCTTCTAACTTAATACTTAAGCACACGCATAATTTTAAGCATAGAGAAAATTTCGTCAACTTAACTGCCTAAGATTCATGCCAAAGCAATATGGTTGTTTCTGTAAAACCCATGAAAAGATTCAGGGATCACAGAATCACAGAATCACAGAATTATCATGATTGGAAAAGACCTAAAAGATCATCCAGTCCAACCATCACCAATACTTCTCAGCTAAATCATATCCCTCAACACAACATCCAAACATTTCTTGAACACCCCCATGGTCAGTGACTCCACCACCTCCCTGGGCAGTGCATTCCAGTGCCTGACTACCCTTTCCGAGAAGTAAAGCTACTTATTGAGTCTTAAAGCTACTCATTGAGAGAGCATATAGGGCACTATTGGCTACTATTATTACTAGTGTAATGCTAGTGTCCCAAGCTGATGTTTGGGGTAACCTGTAAAATTTAAGGAGGTGTGATCTTTGTCCTGACAATTTTAAAATTTGTGTATGACATGAGACATAACTGGAGTTAATGCTGCTAATGCACGTTAATTAAGGAAGTTGATTAAGGGTAAAAAAATCCTTTTTGGCTTTAATTAACTGTTGGTTTTGTTAACATTTAGGGTATTTTTTTTGAATATCACACACAGTTATCAAATGCATCACTTAATTACTTATCTGCCTTTTTAGTGTTAATCTTTCTTAATATTTTAATCTTTCTTAACAGATATATCAATAAATGATCAAATACCAGTAAGTAAGACTTGTTATTGAAGAGTTAATTTATTTTCCTTTATCTCATTTTAATAGTCACTAACCTAATGAAAAAAAATGCAAAGAAGTTATATATCTCAAAGGGTGACATTTTTCATGTATTTCTGTATGATTCACTTTGCCAAAAATGTTAAAGGAAATCGGTTGATATGCAATTTGCAAACTATCAGTTTGCTAATCTGGGCCAGACCTGTGGGTTGACGTCCTGGCCTCGCCTTGCCATATCCCTGTCCTCATGGAGGTGCCCAATGCACAGGGCTGAGGGTGGCTGTCCGTTCCCAGTCTGCCCTGTTTCCTGACTAGGGTTTGAGTTCCTCTGACTGGTAAGTCCCTCTCCTGACATTCTTGTGGGGAGGCTTTGCAGCTTCCCATCCCCAAGGGCGAAGCCAGCCCCCACTGTGCCTTAATGATATTCTACTTTAAAGAAGTGTTTGCATAAATCGTAACTATGTTATATTTACTAGTTTTTGTATGATAATGAACTGTTGTCAGATGTGTACTATATACAAGTGAATAACGGTCTGAATGTAGGAGCTGCTAATAGATCATTTACAGAATGCTAAGCAAAAAAGACTTTGAGTCTGATAGGACCCTGGAAGGTAATGTAAAAAGGCTGTGATAAGGTACCTTGAAGCTTCACAATTTGTTTTCTGAAAATTAAGTAACTAGAAAATCAATTTACCACTTGATCACAAACCCCTAAATTGTTAATTTCTCCTGCAATTAACCAGACCAAGAGTTTTGACACATCAATAAACACAGTATCAGTAGAATTTCCATGATCATAGTAACATAGCTTACTACAAAATATTTGTCAAATTTAATAAAGCACATCATGCTGAATAACCAAGCCAGAAAATAGGTGACTTATCAGTCACCTTGTTTCCATTTGTGGACAGTTGGAAAGGATGGGTACATGCAAGAAATGGATCTACATAAAAATAAACTGTAATACTTGAAAACAGGTAAAAGGAAGAAAAAAACAAAAAGAAAAAGAAGCAACTAGAAACACAGCTATAGTTGCAGTGATTTATTAAAAAAAAATCATTGAGACATGAAAAATTAAGATATAAAGATGCTTTCAATATCACTCAAAGTATAAGTGTTCACAGATACTGCAGTTTTAAAGGAACATTAAATGTGACAAACAAGGGAATCCTAAAAGAAATAGTGACAAATTGGAAAATTTACTTCTGGACATCTAAGTGCAAATTAGGACAAAGAAATGGAACACTGAACAAAGTAACATACTAAAAATGAAACTATATGTGTCCATAAACCAATATTTTAAGCTAAATTATGGTATATTGAGGCTGTGTCTTAACTAAATTAAACACTTCCTGTGAATATTCTCAGGCGATGGGATGTGATCATCTGTAGTAAGAAACTGTTAGAATGTGGCTTGAGTTTGTCATATGCTAACTAGTCTTTTCCCCAATAATTACTGGATGGAGTTCAACACATAGGGAGATGCAGGAATTATTCTCAACAGGCAGTCTGAATGAAGCCATTCTGTTTTGGGAGCTGAGACAGCTTATGAGCATATGATGAGATTCTTCCTTGTTAACTGTCCTCAGTGCCAGAGAATGTTTTCAAAATGTTTAGTGTACTATTGGAGCTAAGTTGTAATGGTAGCATGTGGATCACCAATTATGTACAATAAAGAAGGCCACCTAACACTGAGTAACCATATCTCTGATAAGATGTGAAGACAACTTAACAGTTAGAGAAATATTTACAAACAAATTTTAATAGTATGCAGAATGCTTTAAAATAAAAGTTTCAGATTCATAGATTCCAGTCTATTCTCCATTAGCTTCCTGATAGGGAAAAAAGAGTGAGCTTAATACATAGTCAAATAACAGATAGCTAACACATTGCTTTAAAGAAAGAAGGAACAGTTTGAGCTAATGATTTGCAAACATTTTGAAAGAAAAATTGTGGTTTTTTTCACTAAAATGAAAACTATGATAATGAATCATCAATGGAGGGAGCTAACACACAAATACAAAAGCAGGAAACCTTAACTGTGGTGTTTCCATGGTCTAATTTAATATGTTGTATCTCTACTTTTAATGTGGCCTTTTCTTTCATCCTTTATAGGTGTCTAATTTTACGTTGCATCCTTCTTGTCCTCTAGCTTAGTTTCTATTCTTCTTTTTTTTCCTTGCCAAAAATATATTTGTCAGAATTTAAGATAATAATGAATAGTGAAGAACTAGATGACACAACATGTTCATGAATTTTTCAGATATTTTGGGCAAAATCTTCACAAATAACAATTTATGAAGTTAAATTATCCCTATGTAAAAGACAAGTGTTATCATAAATCAAAAACTGACTAAAATAAAGCAAAACAAAACATGAGAATAATTCTTTTGTTCTTGATGGGAAGAGGATGACTGTGGCTTAGAGAAAGAACTAGTGTTAAGTAGTGTGGTATTCACTGATGATCTGGAAAAGGTGGAAGCAATGATACTGGAAAAACATTTAAAATGGTGATTGAGAAGAGATACAACTGAAGAGTTCCAAGGACACCTTATAGAGATTAATGAATAAGAACCATGGAGAAAAATCAAAGCTAACAGAGGAAAAGCAATGCAAAGGGAATTACTTGAATACTCATACACAGGATCAATAATTCAGTTGTATCAGCTCAGGATATTGGCATTATACTTAACATGTCAAGTGCAATAGCTAAGATAATAGCAAAAAAAAAGTCTAAGTGAAAAATTAAATCAGAATAATATGGAAAAGTTGTATACTCATATGCTTTTATCTACAACACATGTTCATTTTTGGCCCCTTCATAAGCAAGTTTTAGAGGATTTTAAGTGTTAAGATATAGAATCATAGAATCATAGAATCATAGAATCATAGAATGGTTAGAGTTGGAAGGGACCTTCAAAGGTCATCTAGTCCAACCCCCCTGCAAGAAGCAGGGACATCCCTGACTAGATCAGGTTGCACAGAGCCTCATCCAGCCTGGCCTTGAACGTTTCCAGGGATGGGGCATCCACCACCTCTCTGGGCAACCTGTTCCAGTGCTCTACAACTCTCATTGTGAAAAATTTTTTTCTAATATCTAACCTAAACCTCCCTCCTTCTAATTTAAACCCATTACCCCTTGTCCTATCACAACAGGCCCTACTGAACAGCCTCTCCCCATCTTTCCTGTAGGCCCCACTGAGGTACTGGAAGACTGGTATCAGGTCTCCCCGGAGCCTCCTCTTCTCCAGGCTGAACAGCCCCAACTCTCTCAGCCGGGCCTCATAGGAGAGGTGCTCCAGCCCTCTGATCATCTTTGTGCCCCTCCTCTGGACCCTCTCCAACTGGTCCATGTCCTTCTTATGTTGGGGACTCCAGAACTGGACACAGTACTCCAGGCTGGGTCTCACCAGGGCAGAGTAGAGGGGGAGAATCACCTCCCTCGACCTGCTGGCCACGCTCCTCTTGATGCAGCCCAGAATGTGGCTGGCCTTCTGGGCTGCAAGGGCACATTGCCGGCTCATGTTGAGCCTCTCATCCACCAGCACTCCCAAGTCCTTCTCCTCAGGGCTGGTCTCAATCCATTCTCCGCCCAGCCTGTATTTGTGCCTGGGATTGCCCCGACCCAGATGCAGGACCTTGCACTTGGCCAGGTTGAACTTCATGAGGTTGGCACGGGCCCACCTCTCCAGCCTGTCAAGGTACCTCTGGATGGCATCCCTCCCTTCCAGTGTGTCGATGGCACCACACAGCTTGGTGTCATGGGCAAACTTGCTGAGGGTGCACTCTATCCCACTGTCCATGTCGCCAACAAAGATGTTGAACAGGGCCGGGCCCAACATGGACCCCTGAGGGACGCCACTGGTGACTGGTCTCCACTTGGACATTGAGCCGTTGACCACCACTCTCTGAGTGCGGCCATCCAGCCAACTCCTTATCCACCGAGTGGTCCATCCATCAAACCCGTGCCTCTCTAGTTTGGAGAGAAGGATGTCGTGCGGGACAGTGTCAAATGCCTTGCACAAGTCCAGGTAGATGATGTCCGTTGCCCGTCCCTTGTCCACCGATGCTGTTACCCCGTCATAGAAGGCCACCAAATTGGTCAGG
>WHYT01014728.1:0-36884 GCA_009806455.1 Tetrax tetrax | reverse complement strand
TCATTGAGTACCTCAGCCTTCTCCACATCCCGGGTAACCACGACACCCGTTACATTCCGGAGGGGGCCTACATTCTCCCTGGATTTTATTTTGTCCCCTACATACCTGTAAAAGCTTTTCTTGTTACTTTTTATATCCATGGCCAGATTCAATTCCGTCAGGGCTTTAGCCCTCCTCACCCGATCCCTGGCCGCTCACACAGCCACTCGGTAGTCCTCCCAGGCTACCTGTCCCCGCTTCCACCCTCTATAGGCTTCCTTCTTTACTTTTAGTTGGTCCAGGAGCTCCTTGCTCATCCACGCTGGCCTCCTGGCCTTTTTGCCTGACTTCTTCTTCATCGGGATGCACATCTTCTGAGCTTGGAGGAGGTGCTCCTTAAATATGGACCAACTTTCCTGGGCCCCTCTTCCCTCCAGGGCCGCCTCCCATGGCACTTTGCCCATGAGGTCCCTGAAGAGACTGAAGTCCGCCTTCCTGAAATCTAGGGCAGAGAGCTTGCTGTGCAGTTTCCTTGCCGCCCCGTGGACCTTGAACTCCACCATCATAAGAATGATTAGAATTGAAAAAGACGTTCATTTCAAGAAACTGAAAAGATTGTCTTTTCAGACAATCTTGGAATTGTTTGAAAGATTGTCAAACTTTCAAACTAGTTTACAAGTTTGAAACTAGTTCACTTGGAGTGAACCAAGATGATTTGCAGGAATAACAGAGGGACTGAAATATCTGCTCCTTTCACATTATATTTCTCTATCTGTCCTCCTCATTATATTGACATCATAATTTTATATTGTACTTTTGTATTTGCCAGAAAAAGTATGGAGTTGGTGAGAATTTTCTAAACACTCATGACCAAATTTTATATCACACCATGTAAAGTGCTTTCTTTTGGCCTGTAGAACATAAGTAGAATACTAATTTTATTTAAGAACAAAGTTTTTGAGGTTATATAAATGGAGAATATGCAGAAGCAGTTGGAAGTATTTTATCTGAAGTTCTAATTCTACCTCCTCCTAATGAACATTGATTAAAAAGAATCACAATCTGCAGTGAAAGCCCCAAGAAGCAGAAAAAAGGCTAGATACATACATAAACACTTCATATACAAAACCTATATTAAATGTATGTGGATACATGACTATATTAAATCACTGTCAACACAACTGTAGCTAAACATTTATATATAGGTGCTGTACATACATATGAACTTAAAGATAAGTGTGAGACTCAGAAACACATAGTAATATCATTAAATGCAGCAGTTCTAACAGGAACTTTTATTCTCCTATATTTCTACAGCCAGTACTTCAATTACATAATCTAGCTATATTTATTCGACATAATTTAGCTAAGAATGTCATTAATGATACCAAATCTAGTATTTTGCCAAATTGCAGATGGATTACATCTAATATGTCTCCTTTAACTAAAATAAAAGTAATATTGTTAAAAAAAGAAATGTTTCTAGCATCATCTATTTTTTTTGTAAGCTCATCCTGTATTTCACTCAATTTTACCTTGAGACATATATTTCACATCTTTCATTATTTTGAGTTTAGTAACACTATTTAGCATGGTATTCTTCAATATATTCACAACTATTTCTTTCAGCATATTTTTTTTCCTCTGATCTATGAGCAGGATGACATTTCTTTGAGTTATATTTATTTATTTGCTAAACCCTTACATATCTGTGGAACTTTTCAGCACTAAGCTGTGGCTCATATTCTGTTCTGATTTGAACTTAGAGTCCATGATCCAGAACGATTCTGAGGAATAGATGATGATTTAGCCTTAATTATCTTAGAATCATAGAATGGTTTGAGTTGGTAGGGACCTTAAAGATCATCTAGTTCCAAACCCCCTGCAAGAAGCAGGCACAACTTCCACTAGACCAGGTCACTCAACGTCCCATCCAACCTGGCCTTGAACACCTCCAGGGATGGGGCATCCACAACTTCTCTGGGTAACCCGTTGCAGTGGCTCACCACCTTCACAGTAAAGAATTTCCTCCTTACATCTAATCTAAATCTATCCTTTTTCAGTTTAAAGCCATTAGCTCTTGTCCTGTCACTACATGTCCCTGTCAAAATTCCCTCTCCAGTTTTCTTGTAGCTCTGTTTACTTACTTGAAGGCTGCTATAAGGTCTCCCCGGAGCCTTTTTATTCTCCAGACTCACCACCCTCAACATTCTCAGCCTGTCCTCATAGGAAAGGTGCTCCAGCCCTCTTATCATCTTCATGGCCCTCCTCTGGACTCGCTCCAACAGGTCCATGTCCTTCTTATGCTGGGGACTCCAGAGCTAGATACAGTACTTCAGGTGGGGTCTCGTGAGGCAATAGAGAGGGAGAATTATCCTTCTTGACTTGCTGGCCACACTTCTTTTGATGCAGCCCAGGATGCAGTTGGCTTTCTGGGCCACAAGTGTACCTTGTCGGCTGATGTTGAGCTTCTAATCCACCAGCACACCCAAGTTCTTCTCCTCAGGGCTGCTCTAAATATATTTTCCACCTAGCCTGTATTTGTGCTTGAGATTGGCCCTATCCATGTGCAGGACCTTGCACTTGGCCTTGTTGAACTTGAGGTTTGCAAGGGCCCACCTCTCAAGTTTGTCAAGGTCCCTCTGCATGACATCCATTCCCTCCAACGTGTTGACTGCACTATTCAACATGGTGTCATTGATTTTATTGCTGCAAAGTATCATATGCAGCTGTCTATTATCACTAAATATTGACTGCCATTTCAGTCAAATGGACTGTTTTTTCAATTTTGCCATAATCTCTCTGGTGTCTCTAGTGTGAACTTTTGCTGGAGCCCCTGTGATACTAGCAGCTTTTAACTTTTCTACAGCATCTCATATTAGTGTTTAAAATTTTATTTTTCTTCCTATTCTCTGTCAAAATACCAATTTTATTTTCTGCTGTTAACATTATCCTATTTATAAGTGTCATTTCTATATTTGATATCTGTCCTGGTTTTGGCGGGGATGGAGTTAATTCTCCTCTCAGTAGTTGGTGTGTTTTGGATTTTGGATATGAAGAATGTTGATAAACACACTGATGATATGAGTTGTTGCTAATGAGACCAACGACACTGTCTGGCTTTCCAGGTCTCGCTAATGTGGAAATGCAGGAAGCTGGGAGAAAGACAGACAGAATAATTGACCCAAACTGGCCAAAGAGAGTATTCCATGCCTTAAACGTCATACTCAGTATTTAAGTGGACATTGGCCACGTGGGGGATCTTGCTCATTGGCATTGCTTTCTCTGCCTTGCTGGCTGTCTCTTGCTCTTTTGCTTGCTGCTTGATTTAGTTTCTGTGATCACTGCTCAGGATGGGCTATATCAGTCATTGGGACATCAAGTGGTGAGAAATCATGCATTGTTCATTTTGTATGTTTTAATATCCTTATATTCTGTTATTATTGTACTTTTCCTTTATAAACTATCTTCATCTCAACCCATGAGTTTTCCTTTCTTCCCAATTCTCTCCCCATCCCACTGGGGAGGGAGAGCGAGAAACTGTGGTGACTAGGGTTAAACCACAACAATATCTCCTTCCCAATTCCATTGTCTGTGGTGCTAGAATTTCCCTCTGTGAAGCACAAAACTATACATTTCTCAGAACTTATCTTTGGATTAGGTACGGCCGTGTTTGAGGGCACATGCTACTTTTCCACTGGTTATCCTCATAGGAAGGAAAACTTTTTTTTTCCCAAATAACAAAATATATTGCTGCCTCCTTTATTCTGCCTAATAACAACCTTGCAATATAGTATAATTCCAAATACCACCTAATTGAGAGTTATAATCTCAATGTAGTCAGATAACTGTAAGCACACAAGGAGCAATTGCAGTTTTTGAAACAGGTACAGGTACATGAAAAATCAAAGATTTTAAAATAAGAAGAGGAGAAAGAGAATAAGGAGGCACAGGAATATTACTAAATTAATTTGGCAGATTTTTTTTTGTAGGTTATATGTGATTCATAGCATCATGCACTTTAAAGTACATTTTTATTTGGAATGTTTCTAAGTGCTGCTGGCACCTGATAAAAACCTTCCCATTCCTTTTACATGAGGGAATTGACAAAATAAAAAAGAGGAGAAAAGAAATTAACAGAATAGAGGATAAGATAAAGTGATCAGAGTACTAAGATATAAAGTCTGAACTGTAAGAGAAGAAGAGAGATTAAAATATGAGAATGATTGATATTTTCCAAAGTAATGTACATCACATGGATGAAAGAGGGATCTTCTGAGTTTCAAATTCCAGGAAGATTGCTGTCTAAACCTTTGAAATCAGAGGACACTCAGGATTTATGGAAACAAACAGATGTGCCAATATACATAAACTAGAGGAGGTAATATTAAAATAATTCTAAAAATTATTGGTATTTAAAAATTATGATGCTATCAAGCATGCCATGCATGTTAGATATGTATACACCAAGAAGAAATGCATAGTCAGTTTATAAGTATGTTCTTTACTAAACATTCCCAAGAGAAAGGAGAATCATTGAGAGATTTCTTTGTAGGAAAAACTGTTTGCGTGTTTTATTTCCAGCTGAGAAAAATACCAAACACATCCCATGGTCACTAATTTAATCTTCACTGCAGGTACTGAGCAACATCAACAACCACTTCCAGGAGATTCTGTATGCATCATATTGTGTTTTCCAGTAGGCAAATAAAAAGTCTGATCTCAGTAAGACCAGCTTCAGTGCTGCTTAACACTAGGGTGGCTTTCTCAAAATATGTCAGTAAAAGGATTTACAGATGTCCTGTGGTCCATTAAGCAGGTGTTAGATACAGAGATTCATTGCTATCCTGCAGGGCTGCAAAGTCACTAATGTCTTTGCACTGATTAGTCATTTAGCACAGATAGCTATCAGCATGCTATCTCATATGAGACTTATTGTAGGGGAGCGATAGAATAGAAAGTTATTTGCAATAGAAGATATTTTGCTCATTTAATAATTATGGGCAAGTTTTACATGAGCCTACATTGTTTCAAGTGTTCTAAAAAATGTTCATTGGGTTGCCAGCAGCTATAAGAACAGAAAGAATTTGCAGAAGATCGGTAATATACTCATCTTCTTCTAAAATAAGGATCCATGTCACACTTAAAATGAGAAATAATAACTTGTCCAAGCCAAGAGACTCAAAGAAACTCTTATATGTTCTTGACTTTATCTCATTGACTGTGTGTTTAAATCTAAATGTGCAATTTAATATTTGTCATTAAAAAATTATTATAATAGTTGTGTAAGCCTCTGATAGCAATGTAAAGTCTTAAGAAAAAAGAATAGGAATGATTCACATACAGAAGATGCCTTTTTCCTTGAAATAGCTTCCTGATTTCTGTCTACCAGGGGTTTAGCGGCTTTCAGAGCTGAATATTTTAATCAGAAACTTCTGGTTTCATAGGTCTTGACGAAGCTCTCCTCCAGAAATATGTTTAATTCTACTAAAGCCATTTATACTGGAGGCCTGCACAGTATCCTAAACTCCATGATGGAATTTGCTAGCATGTGAAAAAGTATTTATTATTGTTTCATTTTAACGCACGGTTTGATTGTTACATTGATTGCTGCCTACTTCTTGAGTTAAGAGGAGTAACAGGTAGACTTTTCCTATTCAGCTTTTTCATATCCCATATTATATTTTTAGACCTGTATTACAGCTTATTTTGACTGTATCTTTTCCAGATTGACATGCACGGTCTATTTAATATCCCCTAATATAGCATTATTTTCCTTTTTTCATTTCCATTTCAGGGAATCACAGAAATAAATTTCCACTTCAGTGATCATTTTGCCACTGCTTTCTGCACCTTTTGTAGCTCATTTGGAAAAATAGAGACTAGACCTGAACACAGTACTGAAGATCTAGGTGCATCAAAGATTAATATAATGATATAACTATGTTAGGGTTTAGTTCCAGTTCCTTTCTAACATTCTACTACCACTGCCAGCTGTCACTTTCAATTTCAGAGCATGATCAAAAGTCTAATGTTTGTTTCCTGACTTTTAATACCTGATTTAAGATGCATCACTATGCAAGTGTAATTAGAGTTGCCTTTATGTTTTATGTTGCTTTTATCAATACTATATTTCCTCTACTACTGCATTATCCAACTGCTTTTTAAAGCCAATATTACATCAATTAACTTAAATAATGTGGTAGCAACATCAAACTTTGTCAACTATTTTCCTATTTTTTTGTGAGATCATAGTATCTTCACATCAGGGTCCATAGAACAAACATATGCTGCTGATCTTTGTGATGCATTATTTCCCTTATTTTCTTTATTAAGTCTACCTCAGTATACGGTACATGTCTACAAGATGCACCTACATTAGTATTTTAGTTCAGACCAGGATGTAATTTTCAGGTCCATCTCCTCTTTATCTCTAATTAGAATCATAGAATTATTAAGATAAGAAGGAATCTGAGGAGGTCGTTGATCCAACCTCCTGCTCAAAGCAGATTTAGCTATAAGATTGGACCAGGCTTCGCAGCACTTGATCCAGTTTGATCTTGAAAACCTTCAAGGATGGAGACTGTGTCATGTCGTTGGGCAACCTCTTCCAGTTCTTACTGGTGACAAAGTTTCTGTTAACTTCAGGTGGAGCCTCTCCTGTTTCAATTAATGCCTATGGTCTCTAATTCTCCTATCATGCACCACTGTGAAAAGTCTGAATCCATCTTCTTGAAATACTCTGCATAGGTATTGGAAGACCCCTTGAAGCTGAAGAAGTAAATGGTTGCTCTCTCTTTATTTGCAGACCTGGACATTTAATCAGGGAAGCTAATTAGATTGGTCTGGCATGGTTTATCCCTGGCTGATCCATGCTGACCGTTTCACATAACTTCTTTTCTTTCACAAGTCTTTTCTTCCAAAACAAGTCTTGGGCTCCTGGTGTTGTAAGGTTTTTGTGAAGACCTGAAGATCTTACAGATCTGTTCATCTTCCCTGAAGGCATGGAGTTTGCCCACTTTCTCCTGCAGCTTCTTCACCTGGTGACTCCGTGCTGCAGCCAGAGAACACCTACCACAGGTAAGGATAATGCTGTCCCCAGCCCCATAGAGAGTCAGCAGTCACTGGACAGCAGTATCTTCCCTCAGGATTTCTGCCTGGGTCAAAGCCTTTGATGCACTAGGGACAGCTACTCCAGCCTGTGTTAGAGACTGTGATCAGGTGTACTCTTCGCTGGGTAAAAAAAAACTGTCTAGATGGTTCAACCCAAAGAGTTGTGGTGAATGGAGTTGAATCCAGTTGGTGGCCAGTCACAAGTGGTATTCCCCAGGGCTGTGTACTGGGGCCAGTTTTGTTTAATATCTTTATCAGTGATTTGGATAAGGGGATACACTGCATTCTCGGTAAGTTTGTAGATGACACTAGGTTGGGTGGGAGTGTTGATCTGTCTGAGGGTAGAAAGGCTCTACACAGGGACCTCAACAGGCTGGATTAATGGGGTGAGGCCAACCTTGGGGAAGTTGGTCAACAGCCAGAACATGAGCTGCCAGTGTGCCCAGGTGGCCAAGGCGGCCAACAGCATCCTGGCTTGTTGCAATAACGACAGGACCCTCGTGGATTGTGTACCGGAGACCCTTATTGTCCGGCAGCATCACTCTTTTATATTTTTTCTAAGTTCCACGCGAAGTGCACGCGCCTCATCATCTAATTCAATCAGTAGCAATATACTGTTCACGCGTCCCAGACTTCATTTGGATTGGTTATAGATTTTTAGTTGTCTTTACTATTTTTGCCTTTGGTATTTACTGATCTTGTTCTCATTGCTGGTTTTTTTTTGTTATTGAGCAAGTGGTGCTCAAGGACATAGCTCAAATTCTTTAATATCAGGCAGCTGTACTACACTCTGCTCCCACACTGGCTCGTATCAGAAACAGTGTGGCCAGCAAGAGCAGGGAAGTGATTGTCTCCCCATACTTGGCACTGGGCACCTCAGATACTGTGTTCAGTTTTGGTCCCCTCACTATAAGAAAGACACGGAGGTGCTGGAGTGCTTCTAAAGAAGGACAACGAAGCTCATGAAGGATCTAGAGAAGAAGAATTATGAGGACTGGCTCGGGGAACTGAGGTTGTTTAGTCTGGAGAAAAGGAGGCTGGGAGAAAACCTTATCACTCTACAACTACCTGAAAGGAGGTTGTAACAAGGTGGAGAAATTAGTATAATTTTTTATTTTTATTGTACAAATATTGATCACAATACTAGAGCTTGAACAGAGTAGTATAGCACTCCTTTTATTTTTTTTTTTTTCTTTTTAAAGGAACAGATGTTAGCAACTCTCTTGTCAAAGTAATAATGTTAGTTTTCTGGAAAAGTATTTTAAAAGGTTTTGATAGGTTGACATGAGAAGTGTGTTTCTTAAAGCCAAATGAAAAGAAGTAGACTATCTGATGAGAAGTAATCTCATGAGAAGTAATTCTTGACAGTGGGTCTTGAGCAAAAACCGTATGTGGCTGCTGAAGAGTTTGGTTTTTAAAGAGGCAGGCAGAGAATGGACTTGAAGCTAGATTTTGAACATGTAAGGGAGGAGAAACAGTGATCGGGAAGAGAAATGGGAAACTTTAAAGAAAATAATACAGAAAGCACAATGGTAGAATGATACCATAGGGAAATTGATTAAGATTCTTTTTTTTTTGCAGTAGAGTAGTGAACTTCGGCAACTCTAAAACTGATGTGGCTTATATAAACATACAGGCAAGACACCACATCACAAATATTTAAAATCATTTTAACCTAAAAAATACACCATTTAGTAGCTGAAATAAAGTCAGATAGACAAGGCTGATGAATATAATGGAGGTTAAAACGAAGTCTGGGCTGCCGCCCTAAATAATTGAAATAGATTTTTAGAGTATACTCATTTGCTACCTTTAAAACTCAGTCCTACAGAGATCTGCGCAATATGTCCTATACTATTTATAGAGTCACACACTCTAGGAAAAAGAAACCCTATATTTATAAAAGGTGGACTAAAGAGTTTGTAAAATCTTTCCTATGGCTTTATGCTTTCATTAAGAAATCGTATTCAACTGAAATGACAAAAAAGCAAGTAGTTATTATTATTATTGGAATCAGGTAACATTATATGCCAAATGATAAAAGTAATAGCAGAGAAGGTATGCTTCCTTCAAACACTGAAATATCACATCAGTGAGAATATTCTCTAGTCCTGCTGCAGACTGAATTTTAATGGGTGCCCATGATATGCTGAGAGCTGTAAATATTTGTTCATTCTTTAAAGCATTATTGCTATGCCCATCTGTTGTAAATGACATTTTATGGAAACAAGTTCTTGAAACTAGGCAATTTTAGTGCTTATAGTGTGATGCAAATAGTATTGCATTATGCTCCAAATATAATTGAGTTAAGATACGTAAATATATGCTTACATTATTGCACAGATGTCCAGTTTTCACATACTGTTAAAGTAACTCTTCAACATGCTTATGATATAAATAACTATTAGTTCATTCATATGCACACCATTTTATAGAATATTTGACCTTATTTGAAGGGAAACAATAATTTATTAAGAATTATTATGTATTGACTAGTATTCTTTAATTTAAGCAGTTTCCTGGAAAATAATGCATTAATTAACCAGATTGCATTTTTTTTTCTCTCGGCTTTAAATAAAGCATTTAGTCTCAACACTTACTCAGCAAAGCACACATTATTTCGTAAGTGTGCTGAGTGTATGTGTGTCTACCCATCTCCATTAAGCAGAGCACTGTCATCCACAACATATTCACAAGAGCCATTAATGATGTGTAATGCAGACAGTCCATTAGTATAAGGCTTTTGCAGATTTGCTCTTAGAGTGGATTTTTTTTTTTCTTTTCTTTATTTTGAGGGTGAAGAAGGTGAAGTTGATACAATTTTGTTGTTCTGTGGATAGCCTTTTTAGTATCTACTTCATCATGCCTTGAAATGATGTATTCTTACACATTTACGTGTTTATTTTTGTCTCTCAAATGTCCTTCTGTCTGCTTTCAGTGGAATCAAATATTATTAGCAGGAAATGAAAAAATAATAGATTCTTTTTTAGGCTCCCTAAAACCAAAGAGGAAAATGGTGAGATAAGGGAAAAGCTTACATTGAAACAAAACTGTTTTTCCAAGTTTTTCCCAGTCAGATGGGTATAAAATAAAACCTTTGTTCAGTATGGAACACAATGTTTTTTTATCCTGGGTCACTTAAATTTTTAAAATTGCTTTTAAAGTAAACTAGATTAATATTTAAATTAAAATACCACTTTAAAGTAGTTTATTTTGGAAATATTCTAATAAAATAATAAAATAATTAGGAATTTCCCAAGTTTAATATTTTAATTACACTTCACTGTTTATTTACCTTTTTTTTTTCTTCAGCTAAAGTGATGCAGCATATTTGCTACTAATTCACAAAATAATTAACCTAGTGAATCTCAAATTTCCACCAAATTTACCATCCTCTTAGCTTTGCTTCTAAACCTTCTGCTCTGGACCACATATAATTCAGAAAATAGAACTTCAAAATGGACTGTTACATTTAAGGAATTATTTCTAACTATTTACCACATCAGACTACTCTGAAATTGTAACATGATGACAATGGTGCTAGCAAAAATAGTTTGTATCTGAATGTTCTGAAGATTAGAAATTAAACACAGTCCCTGACAATCAGGCAAACAACCAACTTTAGGAAGAAATGTTTCTGAGTTTATGCTCAATGATACTAACATTTATGTGAGGTCCCTATCTTTTTCCTTTGAGCTGTCTGTACCTGTGTATACCCCTCTACTGAATGACTGGTGATTTTTCTTTACACAAGAGAGAACAGCTTAATAGTTTCTGTGATATCTGTCAAAATAAATAGGTTAGAGTGTTAAAATACTGATATCTAAAGAGATAATCCAAGTTCAAAGAAAATTATGGAGATAAATTGTTTCAACTGAATGCCTATTTCATATATATTCAGGTTATATATGTATGTACAATCAAATATGCAAATGGGAATTCTTTCTCTACTGTTAGATGCATGTGTGTATGAATATAGACACAACATGATCCACAGAATCATAGAACGGCTGAGGTTGGAAGGCATCTCTGGAGGTCATCTGGTCCAACATGCCTGCTCAAGCATGGCCACCTAGAGCAGGTTACATAGGATCATGTTCAGCCGCATTTTGAATATCTCCAAGAAGGAGACTCCACAGCCTTCATGGGCAATCTGTGCCAGTTCTCAGTCACCCCTACAGTAAAAAAAAAGTGTTTCTTTACATTCAGACTGAACCTTCTGTGCTTCAGTTTTTGCCCATTGCCTCCTGTCACTGGGCACCACAGAAAAGAGCCTGGCCCAACCTTCTTTACAATCTCCCTTCAGATATTCATATACATTGATAAGAAGCCCCCTGAGCCTTCTCTTCTCCAGGATAAACAGTCTCAGGTCTCTCAGCCTCTTCTTGTACAAGATCCTACAGTCCATTAATAATCTTTGTGGCCCTCCATTGGACTCTCTCCAGTATGATCGTGTCTCTCTTGTACTGAGGAGCCCAAACCTGGACACAGGACTCCAGCTGTGGCCTCACCAGTGTTGAGTAGAGAGGAAGGATCACTTCCACATACCTGCTGCCAATATTTTGTCTAATGCAGCCCAAGATACCGTTAGCTGCCTTTGCTGCAAGGGCACATTGCTGACTTGTGTTTAACTTCTTTTCCACTAGGATCTCCAGATCCTTTTCTAACAAACTGCTTTCCAGCTGGGTGACCCTCATCAAATATTGGTGCATGGGGCTGTTCCTCTCCGGGCGCAGGACTTTTCACTTCTCCTTTTTGACCTTCAAGAGGTTCTTGTTGGCCCACTTCTCCAACCTCTCAAAGTTCTCTGGATGGTAGCATGACTATTTGGCATACCAGCCACTCTTCCTAGTTCTATGTCATCAGGAAACACTGTCCCAATATACAGATCATTGATGAAGATGTTGAACAGCACTGGACTCTGTGTTGACCCCTGGGCTACACCACTAATTACTAGCAATAACTACATTTCATGCCACTGATCACCTCTTTCTGGGCCCAACTGCTCAGCCACTTTTCAGTCCATCTCACTGTCCACTTCTCTAGCCCATATATCAACAGATTGTCCATGAGGATCTTGCAGGAGATAGTGTCAAAGGCCTTACTGAAATCCAGGTAGAAAATACCCACTGACCTCTCCTTGTCTACCAGGCCAGTCATGTCATTGTAGAAGTTTATAAAGTTGGTTTATCAAGGGACTTCCCCTTAATGAAGTCATGCTGACTACTACTGATGATTTTCTTGTCCTTCATGTGCCTGGAAATGGTTTCCAGGATTAGCTGCTCCATCACCTTCCTAGGGACTGAGGTGAGGCTGACTGGCCTGTAGTTCCCTGGATCCTCCTTCTTGCCCTTCTTGAAGATAGGAGTGACTCTTCCTTTCCTTTAGTCTTCAGGCACTTCTCCCAGTCACCATGATCAATCAAGGATTACGGAAAATGTCCTCACAATGACATCAGCCATCCCCTCAGCATTTGTGGTTGCATCCCATTGGGGCC
This sequence comes from Tetrax tetrax, assembly GCA_009806455.1. Taxonomy (NCBI): domain Eukaryota; kingdom Metazoa; phylum Chordata; class Aves; order Otidiformes; family Otididae; genus Tetrax; species Tetrax tetrax. The sequence continues at coordinate 24,295 of WHYT01014728.1, read as the reverse complement.
GATGGACTTACCCTTGTTCGGTTTGCATAAGTATTCCCTGATCTGATCCTCTTCTACCAAGGCTATGTTTTCCTTGCTCCAGCCTTTACTCCAATCTCCAGGTTGTGGGATTCCTGAAGACTGTTCTTTCTAGTAAAGATTAAGGCAAAGGAGGCGTGCAGTACCTCAGCTTTTTCCATATCCTGCGTAACTAGGTCTCCCATCTAGCTGAGCAATGGACCTACATTTTCCCTAGTTTACTTTTTGTCACCTATCTACTTACAGAAGCTCTTCTTTTTGTCTTTGACATCCTTGGCCAGAATCAATTCCATCTGGGCTTTAGTTTTCCTAACTTCATCCTTGGATGCTCAGACAGTGTATCTGTATTCCCCCCAAGTTACTCGTCCTTGCTTCCACCCTCTCTCTGCTTCCTTTGTGTATTTGAGTTTGGCTAGAAGCTCTTTGTTCACCAACACAAACCTCCTCACATTTTTGCCTGACTTCTTACTTGTTGGAATGGAATTCTCCTGAGCTTGGAGGAGGTGATTCTTGAATATTAACCAGCCTTCTTGGGCTCTTCTCACCGCCCAATGTCTGAATTACCGATACAGTCTGTCCCAAGCAGCAATCACGGAAATGAAACCCAAGGAGCAAGGAAAGGAACGAAAGCGAGCCAGCAAGGTAGAGGGAACAATGCCAGCAAGCGAGAAAGAGGTGGAAGAATGGAAGGTGGATGCCAAGGATTCCCCCTCCCATGGGCAACCCTCACTTATATACTGAGCATGATGTCTATGGCATGGAATACTCTCTTTGGCCAGTTTGGGTCAATTATTCTGTCTGTCTTTCTCCCAGCTTCCTGCATCTGCATGTTAACAAGACTTGGAAAGCCAGTGTCCTTGGTCTTTTATCAACATTCTTCACATCTAAAATCCAAAACACACCAGCTACTGTAAGGAAAATTAACTCCATCCCTGCCAAAACCAGAACACTTCCCTACAGGGACTTATCTTACAGGCTTCTTCCAAGAAGATCTTTGAAAAGGCCAAAGTGTGCTCTCCTAAATTCTAAAGCTGTGAGCTTGCTTTTCACCCTCCTCCCTGCCCTCAGGATCCTGAACTCCACTATCTCATGGTCACTGCAGGCCTGTCTGCCTTTGACTTTCACGTCCCCAGTGAGCCTCATTGTTGATAGGTATGAGATCCAGTACAGCACCTCTCCTCATTGGCTCCTCTGTCACTTGGAAGAGAAAGTTATCATCAATGCACTTCAGAAAGCTCCTGGATTGCTTATGTCTTGTTGTATTGTCCCTCCAGTAGATACTAGGGCAGTTGAAGTCCCCTGCGAGGATCAGGACCTGCAAACTTGAGGCTGCTCTTATCTGTCTGTAGAGGGAATAAGCCACCTGTTCTTCCTGATCAGTGGCCTGTAGCCACTGTTCATCCATTATAATGTCCTCTCTTTAATCCTAACCCACAAACTCTCATTTGGCTCCTTTTCTATACCCAGGCAAAGCTCCAAGTACTCCAGCTGGTCTGTCACATAAAGAGCAACTCCTCCTCCTATCCCTCCTAAAGAGACTGTATGCTACCACTGCAACACTCCAGTCATGGGAGCCATCGCAATATGTCTCCAGGATCCCAACAAGATTGTAGCCCTGCAACTGCACACAAATCTCTAACTCACAATGTTTATTCCTTGTACTGCATGCATTAGTGTGAAGAGCATGTTGAGTTTCTGGAGAGTGTCTGGGAGATTTCTCCATAATGGTGCCTTGTAAGCACTTCCTTGCTTACATGCAAGTGCTGGTGCTTACGTTCCATTTTGCTGATTTTGTGATCCCTTCCTATCACATCAACCCAAGCCCTTTGCTCAGCAGTCCTGTCTGTCACTCCCTCACAGCACTGCTGGTTACTCTCTCTCATTCATCACACAAGATTTTCAAAACATTTTTCAGACAATTATTCTATTTTTTTTTTTTTTTAAATCTTGGCTCTTTTTCAGTGAATGTAACAATTTACTGTGTCTCAAGGTAGTTATTATCAAAACTACTGGGAATCTGATAAATTTAAATATCTTACAATGTACAAGATATCAGTCCCAGTTTCAGTTCTGGGATGAGAGAAATCGTGCTGAAGTGGGAGGGCAAGACTGTTCCCTTAACCCTATGCTTTAAGATGTTAGTTGCAAGGTGCAGATGCTACTCTGAATAGAAATAGGTGAAGCAGCAATGATCCTCACTTCAAATATAAAGGCTTAGCACTACTGACACAAAGTACATGAAAAAATACTGTTTGGAGGAGATTTTGTGATTTATGAAAGAAATATAAACTGCCAAACAGAGTAAAAATAAAGTATGAGGGTAGCACAGAAGGACTGACAGCATAATCTGAGTTTATGGTTGGACTCAATGATCTTAAAGATCTTTTCCAACCTAAATGATTCTATGGTAAAGAACTGACAGAGAACACACTGGAGTCAGGCACTGACAAAATGAGGTGAGGGAATAGGAATAACCACTGCTTTTCATTTGCTTTGAGATTTTGTATATCACATATTGAGAAACTTCTGACACAATCAGAAATTTCTCTACACGGGTGTAACAACTTGAATTATTTTCTAAAATTTCAAAGATAAAAGGTATGACTCTGTTTTTATTGAGATATAACTGACATTGATTTCAATTGAATGGGAACTACTTATCATGTAGGGGGTTTTTTTGGTAATTGAAATATCCAGTGCATTAGTATAAATTAGATTCAGTAATTATGTTTTATTGAAGAAAAAAAGAAATCAGCCTACTAATATACTTTTTTTCCTGAAAAAAAATGAAATAGATGTGTTTAAACAAATTTTATCAAATAAGCTAAAACACGGGGGAACTTTAATTGTATAATGATATTAATTTAATTTCAAAATTACTATATTATTTCCCATGAAAATATTTGATGATGGCTATTCAGAAGACAACCAGGAGTGTAATAATAGAGAGAGAAGTGACTTGAGTTAAATTTGAAGGCAGATGAGTCACATACCCTTCAGATGTGTCAGAGTCCAGTATTCTCTGAACAAGTTCTTTTAGATATTCCACACAAGGAGGGTTTAATGTTTTAATAGTACATTTCTTATTTGAAGATATTTGATGCTACTCTCTATTTTGAGTAGTAACACAGCAATACGTGTTATGAATGTGTTATGATGTCCTGAAATCACAATACAAGCACAATATTGCTATTGCAATTGGATCATAATACAAACATGATTCCCATTGCCAGTCTCTATAAGCTCCCCATCATGATGCTGAGCATCCCCAGTCACCAGGAAGGAATACACAGGTTGAAGCTAGTTGAAGCCCATTTTGCTGGTTGCTCATGATGTATACTTTATGTCAGACTGAGTCAAGCCATGTATAAACACGCCTGCCCCATGTCTCCACTTCCCCTAGGATGGTCTGGCTGCTTCAAGAAGACATTCACACTTTGACTCAGGGAAGGCCATTTACACAACCAGTTTCCCTCAGCTGATACAGCCAGTTGATCCATTCATCTGATATAGACAAAATAAAGGTCTCACTCCAATCCCCTTTGAGTTTATGTAAGTTCTGCTTTCTTTACAAGAGCTTTGGTCATTCCTTATATTAATATTTGAGCTTCATGAGTACATCACCTTTGCCCCTCTCCTCTGAGCCTTCTTCCATTGTTGGGGTTAGCTGAATGTCATAGTCCAGCCCTGATTGGGACCAGATTACACAGTCTCTCTTTCACTCCCCCACTCTCCAAGAGAATAGTGGGACATAATGTAAGAAAAACAGCTCAAGGTTTGAGATAAGGACAGGGAGAAATCCTTAAAGTCACTGTTACGGGCAAAACAGACTCGACTTGGAGAACACTATTCACTTACTACTAAAACTGGCAGGATAATGAGACAGAGAACAAGATAACCTCCCCCCATCCCTCCCTCTTCCTGGGCTTAACATTATCTCTACGACCGTCCCCCCAACCGAGCGGCACAGGGGGGAAGAGGGAATGGGGGCTGCGGTCAGTTCATCACACATTGTTTCATGCCACTGCTTCATTGTCGGGGGAAGAAGAACTCCCCTGCTCCAGTTTGGGGTCTCTCCCACGGGCCACAGTTCTTCGTGAAACTGCTCCAGCGTGGGTCACCTCTTCCACGAGGTGTAGTCCCTCCAGAACAGCTGCCCCAGCGGGCCCTCCACAGGCCACAGCCGCCTTCAGCCATCCACCTCCCCCAGTGTGGGGTCCTCCACGGGCTCCAAGTGGATCTCTGTTCCTCTGTGGACCTTCATGGGCTGCAGGGGGACAACCTGTTCCACCACAGGCTGCAGGGGAATCTTGGCCAGGAGCCGCATTGCTCCTCCCCCTCCTTCTTCACTGACCTTGGCGTCTGCAGCTGTTTCTCTCACAAGAAAAAGTCTTCACAACAGGCTGGCAGGCACCTCTCAGGATCTTTTTACATCTCATTCACATCTCATCTCCTCTCTACTTCTTGCAGCCAGGCTGGGCCGAGTCGGGCCCATTGGCTGCCCAGTGCTAGGCCAGAGGGTGAGGCCTGCAAGGCCCACAAGGCTTGCACCTCCCCCTCTCTGCCCCTGCTGAGCTTCATATCTCCTCTTTTTTTTTTTTTCTGTTTTCCCCTTCTTAAATATGTTATTGAAGAGGTGTTATCATGGAACATTCTGCTACCCATTGGCTCGGCCTTGGCCAGCAAAGGGTCCACCCTAGGCCCAGCCGAGTCCACTGAACAAAGGGGAGCAACTTCTCGCAGTTTCCTACAGAAGGTGCCACCTTAGGCCCCCCCTCACTAAACAGAACCAGATCACTGACAAACGAATGAGTGTTTTCTTTCTCACAATCTTAGCCTCTTAAATTAATAAAATATGGTGGATTTGTTAGTTTTGTTTTAGTGGAGTTATCGTCAGGAAAATTGTCTTTGACTCTTCACCTGAAAATCATGCAGTGAAAACTTCAAGCTAAGAATATTTTTAAATAGGTTGCACAAATAAACTACCTGAAATTATCAAGTCCTGAACAACCAGCCACTTCATTTAAGGAGGACATTGTCATGCTAAAGTGATTTTACCATCTTGGGATACGGGAATATAACTAAGAACAGACTTGCCCTAATTGTAGAATAATGCTATTTTACTTGCGTAATGCTTATCCTATAGGAATAAAAACACTACTAGTATTGAAAGCTGTTGGAACGTGCTAAGAAACAGAAGAACACAATCTGAAAGTAAAATAATGAATTTTAACACAACTTTACTCACAAAAAAAAGAAGTCGTACTCAATAGAATCAATTTAATATAATAGAAACAGTGCTTGAAATCAATATATAAGTGCTAAATTTAAAAATCTGACAGAAATATCTTAATTCTCAAAGACTTGCACATTTAAATTAATAAAAGCTCTCAGGTGGCTGGTATGTTAGGGCTGATCTTTCCCAAGCTGTTATGTTGCTATGAAAGTAATATCTCATTGCAAATGCAGGTGGGAACTTAATTATAAACATACTTAATCATAAACAAATGAACAAAACTCCAGGGTAGAGTTTATCTTTTACTATATAATCATTAAAATCAAACTCTGTGGGATGTGAAGATATTTATTTTGTCAAGTTCTTTGTAAACACTTTTACCTTATTCTTTTGTATTGGAAGCAGCCTCTGTATTTTTACAGTATTTAAGATGTCTAAGAAAATTTTGAGTTCCTTGATACTACTAAATGAGTCTGTAGAACCCATATTTGCAAGAACTATTGTACAACAGAGAAAGAACTACTAGTGCAAATCTATGATTTCTCTCAAATATTTACTTACACATCACCTGTCTCATGGACAAGGACTAGGGCTGAACGTCTGAAGGATTTCTTTAGTATTGATAATGGGTTGTATGGGTGCATGGGATTTAAGAGATTAGCAGTGAAATCAAAACTTTGGAGACTAACTTTTCTTTGTTTTAGCTAAGCTGCATATGTTGCTGGAATGGATGGAAAGGAAGCAATGGTAGCTTGCCTCTGGTCTGCTAGTCTAGCCCTTTTTGTGAATAATAAATGTGCCTTCAACTTGGCTACATGACATGGAAAAGCCAGTCCAGTATCTGGAAACCTGTGGAATAGGAAGGTCCCTGAAAACTCCTACTTCAGGAAACTTTCTGTGCAACGTGTAGTTAGGATATATGCAATTCTTATCACTGAGAGGTGAAACACTTTTTGATCAATGTATGATTTTTGTACAATGTATCTCTTATTAACGGACATCAGCTGTCTTTTGCCTATTGGTATTCTTTAACCAGCACTGGAAACTTCAAATAGACTTACCTTTATACTACATAACAAATATAGCTGAAAACAGATGCATGCAGTTTACAAATCCACAGGTAAGGATTTACAATTAAATTGCTGTGCCTGCAAAAAAAATAAATAAATAATTTCTAGTCAGTGCTAATTTAAGAAAGATAACCAAAGATGACTATTACCAGTCTTGTATGTTTAAACTTGAACTATTTTATCAAGTATTTATATGAAAAGAGATCCACAGAATAGAAAAAAAAGTGATAGATGCAATTCAGACATACCTGGAAATCCTTTCACCTGTCAGAATGAAAAAGAATCAGTAGGGTAAGACAGAACATAGTAAACTTCAGATCCAGGCTGTAGCTTGCTCATAGGAATATACAGAACCTGAAGAAATAATTGCAAGAGGCAAGTCAGAAATTTCCAAGTAGTATTCTATTCCTTGCAATGCCTTCAACAGTATTTTCTGTAAAAATATTACTTGTGAACATCAGTTAAATGTTCATAATACATTTTTGAAGACAGTAAATGTGATTAATCCTGCTGAGGCTTGGTTATAACAAAGGGCATAGACTCCAAAAGTCAATTTGAAAAGTCAGGTATCCTAGTACATCTTATCTAGCTATCCCTATTCTAAAGACACAATCTCAACCCCATCTGATTTTTGCTAAATGATGCAAATGAAAAGTGCCAAATTCAATAACAGAAGTGGGACTCAGCATCAGATCTCAATCCTATTGTGTCTGTATTACTGTTGCTATCACCTCTTCATAGTACATCACCTTCTCTGGCCCACAAGAGTTCTTTGGAATTTTAGATTAATTTCTGTACTGTTGCAGATTATTTTTCTTGCTGACATTTTTTTCTTTTTTTTTTTCTGACAACTTCAGAAAAATACAGAAAATTATTATTTCCAGAACTGTAATTGAATATGGCTATATAGCTTCTACTCTGACAAAGTGGTGTCGTGATGTTAGAAAAGGTTCAAAGGGTCCATTTGAAGTAATTATAAACCAACTGTAGGCTGTGGCTTTTTGTAGGAAGTTTTATATAATGGCTATTTTGTCAAATACAAAGAGGCTGTTGAGCTTTAGCTCCAGTTACACTATTGTCTGCACACAAAGACAAATCTGATTTGATAGGTAGGATGCTGTCGTAGTTCAGCCCCGATCGGGACCAGACTACGCAGTCTCTCTCCCGCTCCCCCCACCCTCCGAAAGAATAGGGGGAGAAATATAAGAAAAACAGCTCGAGGTTTGAGATAAAGACGGGGAGGAATCCTTAAAGTTACCGTCACGGGCAAAACAGATTCGACTTGGGGAAAAACTATTCATTTATTACTAAAACTAGCAGGAGAATGAGACAGGGAACAAGATAACCTCCCCCCACCCCTTCCTCTTCGCAGGCTTAATATTTATCTCTACTACCTTCCCCTTCCGAGCGGCACGGGGGAGGAAAAGGGAATGGGGGTCGCGGTCAGTTCATCACGCTTTGTTTCATGTCGCTGCTTCACCGTTGGGGGAAGAGCTCCTCGCATTCCTCCCCTGCTCCTTCGTGGGGTCCCTCCCATGGGCAACAGTCCTTTGTGAAACTGCTCCGGCATGGGTCATCTCTTCCACGAGTGCAGTCCCTCTAGAACGACTGTCCCAGCGGGCCCTCCACGGGCCACAGCCTCCCTCAGGCCTCCACCTGCTCCAGCGTGGGCTCCTCCACGGGCTGCAGGCGAATCTCTGCCCCTCCGTGGACCTCCATGGGCTGCAGGGGGACAACCTGCTCCACCGTGGTCATCACCACAGGCTGCAGGGGAATCTTGGCCAGGAGCCGCATTACTCCTCCCCCTCCTTCTTCACTGACCTCGGCGCCTGCAGCCGTTCCTCACAACAGGCTGGCAGACGCCTCTCAGGATCCTTTTTACATCTTATTCACTGCTCATCTCCTCTCCACTTCTTGCAGCCAGGCCAGGCCCGAGTTGGGCCCAGTCGGCTGCGCTTCCCCTCTCTGCCCCCGCTCAGCTGGCTTCACATCTTCCCTCCTCTCTCCTTTTTTTTTTTCTGTTTTTCCCCTTCTTAAATATGTTATCGCAGAGGCGTTGTCACGGGACATTCTGCTACCAATTGGCTCGGCCTTGGCCAGCAGCGGGTCCGCCCTAGGCCCGGCCAAGTCCACTGAACAAAGGGGAGCGACTTCTAGCAGTTTCCTACAGAAGCTACCACCTTAGGCCCCCCTCACTAAACAAAACCAGAACAGATGCACAAGTTAGTCACACTGCATTTCAAAGCTAACAGACAGATAATTTTACAAAATATTAAAAAAAAGGATTGCTGACACCAAAAGCTGAGTGTAGAAATATATGTCCCATGTCAGACCTTAACAAAGTCAGATCTTTTTCAGCTGACTGGGGAGACTTAGGCAGAGCTGGATATTTTTTTTATTTGGCTCTTCTTGACCTGTGCTTTTTCTTTTCTGTTGTTGAATTAAAATTGCTGATGTTTGATGATAATACACTATTGTTGTAGAATGTTCTTTTAGATTGTTCTTTAATAGCATAAAATAACTGATTTATTTTTAGTTAACTGCTGCTGTCAAATTAGAGTTAATGTTCAATGGATTTCTGCTTTTTTTTTTCTCTAACCAATGAAAAAAATTAAATGTTTATATAGTAATATATATCTACATACAAATTTCAGGACAAGAAAAACATTAGTTCAATCTAATTGGGAACTTCCATTTTGGCTTGATGTCTTTTTCACCTTTTAACAATCAAAATTCTTTATATACAAACTGAAATGTATTTTCACACTGTAACTTGAATTTTTTCATTTAAAGTATACTACATATTAAGACAACTTTCATACTGCTTCTCAGCTCTTGCCCCATCCCAGCTTTACAGTATTCTGTTTATAACTTGGGAATACATTTAATCAATAACATCAAAAAAGAAGCATCTGGTAAGAAGTTTTGGTAAACATATATTAAAAACTCCTGAGAAAATGTACCCAGATTTTGCTGCCAGTAAGGATAGCTAAGGAAGCCTTCTGCCCAAGATAGTAAGTTTTGACATCTGCAGGATATTTTGTATCTCAGCTGTGTCTTAAACATACAACCTTCCTCATTTCATTTATCACAGAATCATAGAACAGTTTGGGCTGGAAGGGACCGTCAAAGGTCATCTAGTCCAACCCCCCTGCAAGGAGCAGGGACATCTCCAACCAGATCAGGTTTCTCATAGCCCTGTCCAGCCTGGCCTTGAATGTTTCCAGGGATGGGGCATCTACCCCCTCTCTGGGCAACCTGTTCCAGTGTTCCTCCATCCTCATAATAAAAAAAAATATTTCCCTATATCAAGTCTGAATCTACCTCCCTCTATTTTAAGGTACTTTAGTTACTGGAAAATTGCTATGAAGTCTCCTTGGAACCTTCTCTTCCGCAGGCTGAACAGCCCCAACTCTCTCAGCCTGTCCTCATAGGAGAGGTGCTCCAGCCCTCTGATCATCTTCATAGCCCTCCTCTGGACCCACACCAAGTCTATGTCCTTCTTATGTTGAGGGCTTCAGAGCTGGATGCAGAATTCCAGATGGGGTCTCACCAGAGCAGAGTAGAGGGGGAGAATCACCTCCCTTGACCTGCTGGCCACGCTTCTTTTGATGCAACCCAAGATGCAGTTGGCTTTCTGGGCTGCAAGTGCACATTGCTGGCTCATGTAGAGCTTCTCCTCCACCAGCACTCCCAAGGCCACAAATATGCCGACGAATATGTTAAACAGGGTCAGCCCCAATACCAACCCTTGAGGAACATCACACATCACCATCCTCCACCTGGACATAGAGCTGTTGACCACCACTCTTCAAGTGCGGCCATTCAGGCAATTCCTCATCTACCAAGTAGTTCAACCATCAAATCCATGTCTCTCCAGTTTAGAGAAGGATGTCATGCAGGACAGTGTCAAATGCTTGGCACAAGTCCAGGTAGATGACATCAATTGGTCATCCCTTGTCCACCAATGCTGTGGTTCTATGACAACCCTGTCATAGAAGGCCACCAAATTAGTCAGGCATGATTTGCCATTTGTGAAGCCTTGTTGGCTGCCACCAATCACGTCCTTATTTTCCATGTGCCTTAGCATGGTTTCCAGGAGAATCTGTTCCATGATCTTGCCAGGCACAGAGGTGACACTGGCCGGCCTATAGTTCCCTAGGTCTTCTTTGTTTCCGTTCTTAAAATGGGGATTCTGATTCCCCTCTTCCAGTCAGTGGGAACCTCACTAAACTGCCACAACTTCTCAAGTAGGATGAACAGTGGCTTGGCAACTTTATCTGACAGTTCCCTCAGGACCTGCGGATGCATTTTGTCAGGCCCCATGGACTTGTGCACCTTCATGTTCTTTAGACGGTCCCGAACCTGCTCTTCTGCTACAGCTTCATTCTCCTAGTCCCTGCTTTTGCCTTCTGTGACTTGGGTGATGTTGCCAGAGCCCTCACTGGTGAAGACTGAGGCAAAAAAGTCAAGCACCTCAGTGTTCTCCATGTCCCAGACAACCAAGTCTCCTGCTTCCTTCTGGAGAGTGCCTACATTTTCCCTGGTCTTCCTTTTATCCCCCATGTACCCACATCCGTGGCCAGATTTAATTCTGTCAGGGCTTTAGCCTTCCTTATCTGATCTCTCCCTGCTCAGAAAATGTCTCTGTAATCTTCCCAGACTACCTGTCCTTATTTACGCCTTCTGTAGGCTTACTATTTGTTTCTCTGTTGCTCCAGGAGCTCCTTGTTCATCCATGAAGGCCTTCTGATGTTTTTGCCTGACTTCCTCTTTTGCATGCACTGCTCCTGAGCTTAGAGGAGATGTTTTTGGTGACTTTTAGTAAATTTTATGTGGCTAAAAATAAACTTATGCTTGCCATCATCAAATTAAAAATCAGAAAAAAGTTACATTTCATGTTTTAAAATATAAAAATAACATAAATGCACCCTCTCCCCCCAAATAATTAGGACTCTACAAGCAGATTTCAGTAATATTTACTAATTTTTTATCCTTAACAAGTGAAGTTAATGAAAATGTCTCACTAATTCACTGGGACGATGATCATGCCTGCATTGAAACTGAATGCATGAAATGCTTTATTATAAATTTATTACCAAAAAAAAGAATGCAAAACTTTTATTTACACTATATAACACTGTAGAAGTAATTACAAGTATAGCAAAAATTCCTTTTATCTTCACAATTTCAGTATAGGATGAATCTACTGTTTGACTGTGGAAGTAGAATGTCAGTTCCTTAAGTCTCTTGCAATTATAATATGTTCTGAATGACTAGCTTGGTAAAGTTCCTACATTTCTTATGTGGAAATGTTTGAAGTGTAGGCTAAATGCTTAAAACTATCTAAATGACTTTAGGCTAACCCAAGTTGCGTATTTAGGCATTTAGGAAGGTCAAGGTATGTAGATCTCGTAAAACACTCTAAAGAACTTATTTTCCAGAGCTACTTAAACTTGCAGAGCCTGAAATGAATGCTGGCCTGCAGTATGAAGTACTTGCCTAAATTTGAATGCCTGCACATTTTCAGAAACACATCTAAACACAGGCAGAATTATCTGGTATTATGGTATATTTGGAAAATATCTTAGATCAAAAGTATTGAATTGCACTCTACTTGGTTGAATCCAGGAAAGTAGATTAGCAACTCTGATCATTTTCATTCAATGAAAAGAAGTGCATAGCATAAAAGTCTGGTTGAAATATTCTCCCAAAAGCAGGAAAGCTTATTTCACAAGGTTTAAGTATACAATTTTTTTTTTTCTTTTCCTGAAGGAATATCCCTGTCATCAGGCTACAGATACATCTCTCTTCCCTCAGTCTGAACACACAGCACACTCAAAAAATGCAATACTCACCCATGCACATACATACACACAACAATGGTAAAGGAAAAAAAGGTTTTTTTACGTTGCATTAATATCTTGCTCTTCCTGTCCTAATCTGTATGCCTTTCACTTTCAAATAATTTACTCTTCCTGATATTGATCTGCTTTAAATAGTATTAAAAAAAAAAAATTATTAAGATACTCATGTGCCCTGCAACCTGATCAGAAGGATTTCAGCTACTGACCCATACCTTTAGTAATATCGTCATATAATTCGACTACAAAACCTATTGCAGTTGATTCTGTATATCCACTTCTTGTCAAACATAAAAGAATATAGCTAGCTATAACATTTAGCACCTGATATTTAACTCTGGATATTACTTAATAAAAAATAACCTGATGAGAAATAAATTTAAAGACATGCCTTGCTGGATAAGTAGAAACTAATCAGGAACTTTAAAGAAGTGATATTTTAAAAATTGTCTGGATTATGTTTTTTGGTGACTTTTGCTGAATGCTCATGCGTGTCTACTCATGTAATCACTGAGAAGCTGGAGTGAACTGAAAATAAACTGTTCAGAATTGATACATCTCCTGCAAACTCTGCTCCTGGGCAGAACAAATTCACTAGAGATGAGAAACCTCGGAGTTGATCATTGAGGCCAATTAAATGAATTACTGTAGAAGAGCAGAAGATAATTCATGAGTGACATCTAATCTAGTCTAATTTAATTGCACAAAAACTTAATGTGGATAGTTTCAGTGTCTGCAGTGTATTGTGTGATATGAGTATCACACTTTTAAAAAACAATTTCTGGGGACCTGCAGTTAGCTTAGTGTTTCGTTATAGATGTATAATATATTGTTGTCCATTAGAAATGTTGTTAGAGAAGCCCCACAGAGATAAATGTCATTGTGTCATCTTTGCATTTTGTACAGAGAGACAAAGGGTCCTTCTGACCTGTGGGCATAAATGATAATTTATTATGAAGAGTGCTCTTTTACCACAGATAAATCTGTTAGCTTTTGTCAGTTTAAGAGGCTATGTAACTGACAGAGAGAAAAATTGTTTATATTTTAATTCCTCTTCACTGAAGTATCTTACAGCAAGCCAGACCTTGAAAAAAAAAAAAAATAAAATGGTACCAGTGTAAGATGGACATACAGAATCGACAGAACAAACGTCTAGACAGATCTTTTACCTGTTAAGAAGAAAAAAGTAGTTTGGTTTGTGTGTGTTTGCTTAGTTAAGTGGGACATAAGGTACTACTTATTGTTGACATCCTAGTTGCTTGACCTAGATAGCAAGTAAGAGCACGAAAACAACATTTTGTCATACGCTTCTTTATTTTTGCCTTCATTGTTGAAAATGAGTAAGTAGTCTTTGACTTTTTCTACCATCTCTGTCTCACAGTACCTTAAAAAAGTCAGCATGTGTTATGTTTTAAAGGAAGGGAAATATAATGCAGCTAGTAGAGGCACAGTAAGCCTCTGCTTTCTTATGCTGCCCCTTGTTCAGCATAAAATGACTTTTCTTCCATCTTTGTTCAATCTGCCCCTTTTTATATTATGGTGAGACATACATTAATCCTGAATGACAAGAAATCTATAATTAATGTGTCTCAGGTGAATGTCACCACTGAGGTCTCAGTCAGTTTCTCCTTTATGAATCTTCATAACCTGTTTAAGATGTCTGCCTTAATAGCCTTTAAAACATTATTCAGAATTGTCTTACATGTTCTTCAAGTTGTTACATCTAGATGAGGTGTTGCTCTCCCTGGATTATGAGTATGTTTAGCTATGACCATAACTACAGACAAAAAATACACTGATCTAGGTACACATACAGAAATGAAATGTCTTCCCTTGCACAAAATCTGAGATTTCCTTTGATAGAGTTCCTTATGTAATTATTTAATGTCATCACTTCTCCTCCTACTTAATATGCTCTATAAAGTGTTAAGTCATGAATATCTCAAGCAACTCAGAAAGTATAAAAAAAAATATAAAGGGAATAAAAATTAAAAATTCTAATTTTCTTTTCAATACAAATGGAAATTACGAGTAGAAATGACCTCCTTACACTTCATTTGTGAACCATACTACAAAATTAATAAAGAACAATACCTTTCAAACCCTATTTTGATACAGACTGAGATCTTCTGTGTGAAGGTCTCATCACATAAAAGCTGTTTGGGAAATTCCTGATTTAATCTTCAAGTATAATTTAAGACTTTGCCATATAGATATAAAGCCATGGTTATCTATGCAAAGTTGGGTTTTTTACAAATTCTTTTGGACTGGATTTAAGACAGAAATCTAGCAAATTGTTTGTCATAATTACAGAAATCACTGACTGGAAAAACACAAAAGCTTTATATGTCCTGATCACACCACAGTGACACTACTATATCACCTGAACATGGAAAGGTTCCAACCTATTTTTATGCATTTAATCTGAATACCCTGCCATTAACATGAAAACATAGCGCTCTTGACTGTGACCATAAATTAAAGAAATCCACCACTCAGTGTGGTTATTCTATAAAGTCACTATTTTCACCATAAAAAGAAAAAAAAAAAAAAGAGAATTATCATGTAAAATACTTCATAACTGTTCTGCGTGTTCAGAACCAATACTTGTATACCAATTTAAATGTCACAAAAAATTAGATAAGACAAGGTGATAAATTAAAATAAACTTTGTTCTAAGCAAAATTGTTTAGCAGGAAATCAGGTAGATCAAGTTTTTATCAGTCTGGAGTTATCTGTAACAAACTCATAACAAGTTCAAACCTAGCTCTACTTTAAACAAAATTGCTTTAGAACTCCAATAGGACTACAAAAAACCTATTGATGTTTCTATCTCAACTATCCAAGAACATTATGTTACAAAGCAGAATTATCAAATAATTGTGCTACATAGATTTGATTTAGGATCAAGGTGGAAATGAGCTGAAACTCAAAAAAAGTGACAAGGCAAAATTAGTAGCATTTTACGCAACTGATAGATGCATACTTACTTTTTTGCAGATGTTTAAGCAAAGTCTCTGTTGTCTTTTTACAGCATTAGCAGCAATTAAAATAATGTTTTAACTGCTGTCCTATTAGAGGTTTTGATGCTTGGCATTCTGAATGCTGAAAGACTTTAATTCCAATTTAAGATTTCAGGGTGACTTAATGAGTCAAAAGTACAAACCTACTTTGGTGCTGCCAGTCTCCCCAGGGCATCATGGCCTCTACCCATTCTGGCTGCACAGAGCAGCCTCTCCATCAGGCACTGTGAAGAGTCTACACAACCTCCTTGAGTGACAGTATGGAGCACAGCACATAGGGACCCACACCTTGAGATGTGTAACTGGCACAGCAGGGTGCTTCTCACTGATGTGAGCATTAGTAGATTACAGGTAATGACCTAGGTACGTGTAAAGCTCTAGTATCCACATCTCCAACTACTTGCACACACTTCCAGGAGTGTGCAGCACTACAAGCTACAAAGGTAAATTATATTAGCAAAATCAGATTTATTTTACCGGTGATATAACAACAACGGAATAGGACACGATTTGTGATAAGAAATATCAAGAATAAAATCTATTCCGGCAAATTTGATAATTATTTACAATTTTATCCCAGTATCTTTCCTTGAAAACATGTGACAGAAATACTTCCAACAAATTGACAGGCTGAGAGAGTTGGGACTGTTCATCCTGGAGAAGAAAAGGCTCTGGGGAGACCTTATTGTGGCCTTCCAGTACCTAAAGTGGGCCTATAGGAAAGATGGGGAGAAACCCTTTAGCAGCGCCTGTTGTGATGGGATGAGGAGTAATGGTTTTAAAATAGAGGGAAGTAGATTCAGAGTGGATGTAAGGAAAAGAAAAAATTACAATGAGGGTGGTGAAACACTGGAACAGGTTGCCCAGAGAGGTAGTAGATGACTCATCCTGGGAAACATTCAAGGTCTGGTTGAAAGGGGCTCTGAGCAACATGATCTAGTTGGGGATGTCCCTGATCCTTGCAAGGGGGTTGGACTAGATGACCTTTGAAGGTCCCTTCCAACCCAAACTAGTAATTTCTTCTTATCTTTTAAGCATTTAACTTTAGAAAGAAAAAAAAAAAATTGAAGACAATACTAAGTAAGAATTCATAGATATTTTAAGCTTCCTGTAAACATGGTATCTTATCTTAGAAAGAGTAACAGAACTATTTTAAGACACTGAAATGCAGTCTTTTCTATTTTATTAGGTGTATTTAGAAAATAATGATGTTTAAATTATAATACAAAACTTATTTTAAAGGTAAAATGTAAAATAAACTTTCTTTATGAGACATAATCCTACCCAAATTAACATTTTTACAACTACACAAAAGTGTTTTTGTTTCTTTTAAATATTTTGTTTATTAGGGAAACCTATTTGGAAGCTAACTATAAAGGAAAACAGTGATTTCAAGATTACATATTGTACATAGTGTTCTTGTATGTTTTGTGGATCAATATTCTCTCCTTTGCTCTTCTTCTTGAAATGCAAGGTCTGCAATATAGCTGAAATAATTCTCTGACAAGCAAATCTTTCTGTATTATCCTTATAGGAAAACACTTTTATGGGATTTCTGTGGGTTTTTTTTATATTCGCTTTTGGACAAAGAAACTATCCTAACAGAAAGATGAACATTTCATATGTGACTTTAACATATCTTGAATAATTTTGTGGTAGGAAAAAACCCCTTTGTTGTCGCTGCTGTTATTAGTATCTGTACAGAAGATAATACCTTTTTCATCATAAAATGTTGCTACTATAATACAAATGTTTTAAGTACTTTTCCCTAAAAGAAGCGCTGTTTTTCTACTCACATAAAATTGAGGGGATAGACATTGACTCTATTTCCACACATTTTAGATTATGTCTAAGTGTTTCTCAGGAAAAAAAAATATAAAAGGAAAAATTATATGCATTAAGAGAGAACTAAAACCTCTGTAAATGAAAATGGGATGGATACATACTGTAAAATAGTTACTTTCAGCAATTGACCATTTGGTTCACTAAGCTGTATGAAATTAAGCATATGCACTAACTCAGTCTTTTGGAATAGACTTTTATTATCTAACTGTATGTACATTTGCAGATACATGATTAGTGGGGAAGTCCACATCATTGATTAGATTGGCCAGCCTGTGATTCAGCAAATCCAGGTTCAGATTTTTGCTGTATGATGGCTTTTAAAAGCAATAGCTTCCTAAAAATACTAATAGAAGTTTAATTGGGTTTTTGAAAGCACCACATCATTTAAATGCCATTGGAATCAATAAACAGCAGTAGTGAGATCCAAACATGCACTTAGGCACCAAGATAGTCACTGGAGACTTAGGATTAAAAGTATTTAGGCACTAAGAGTCAGAAGGAATTTTAAGTTTGCACCTGTCTCATTGCAGTGAAGGCTGCTACTTTGGCAGAAGAGTGTATTAAGGGAAGCCTTCATTCCCTGTGGGAAGACTAAGCTGCTGTATGGTTGGAGTGGAGTCTTATGGGGGGAGACAGGAGGACACATAACTATAAAATTTAATATTTTCGCTATTTTGGAAAAGGGCCAAAGCTTGGCTTTTTATTTTGAGACTATTTCTGCTTTTATCCAATGTTCCACACCAAATCTGGATAGTGTCCAGGTCACAATGCTGCTTTGTACTCACTGTTACTCTAGTCTAGTACCTAGAATATGCTCCTGCAGAGTAACAAGGCTGACTTGAAAAAAAGTAAGCCCAGAGCTGGTGGTTCTTGTGATCATAGAAAAACTGGATATAAGCACTCTCCTCTCCTCCTGCTTCTTCTCTTCTTAGAACAAACAAAAAGCAAACAAGCAAAGAAAAACAGACAACAATTCAGTTATTTCTAACCAAACAGGCTCTTCAAGTTTATGCATCCTCAGTTCATTGTGGTGGATTCTGGACAGAGAAGCCTTAGCCACTGCCAGCTTTCAAAAGCTTGCCACACATGACATTGCACTCTTGTAAACCCATTCGTCCTATTTTACGTTCATGTGTTCCTGAACATTTCTACGAGATTTACTTTTTCTGCATCTGAATTTTTCTATTTGTTTCATATAATAATGTTTTCTAAGCTCTCTTGGGTATTTTGAGGATGATAACATTAATGATTGCAAGATGATTACATTTTTTTTCTGTAACAAGGACACTGTAAATACCACATACAGATTTCCTAGTATTACATTTCAAGAAAAGACAAGCTCATTCCAGATAATTTCAGCACAGATAATCTGGGTCACCACAAATATAACTGTTGAAGTGAGCAATATTTTATTATTTTGTCGTTAAACTTTCTGGATCATGTCCACACTTGGGCTTACTATGTCCTTTAATGAATTATGAGGCAGATGCACAGTTGGACTAGACACAGTAGTTTTCAAAGCGTAATCAAGGTCAAAATGAGCAAATTGAAACAGAGGTATGTTTCTAACAAATATCTCCTTCCAGAATAAATAAAGAAAGCCTAATTGTTCAGTATGGAATAACAAACATGCTAAACTTCAGCCTTTAAAAGTAAAGAAATAATCAGTCACATGAAAATTGTTTTCCATAGTTATAAGAAACAACTATCCAAAACCAAAAGATGAAATATTTGAATTTGGAGAAATACATGCCACACTAATGCTAAAATTCTGGAATGAATTCAGGTTTGCCAATATCTCTAACATTATTTAGAGTTCCGGTCACTGGGTTCTCTATAAAAATATAGTACATATTTTTTAAAAAATATGAATTTACAAAATGTCTTCCGGTCAAGGATATAGATTAGGATGGCTGGGTGTGGAGAAGAGATGAATAAAGAGGAATGATGTGGTAGTTCAGTAGAGAGTTCAGCATTGTTTATTATGCTAAAGTTAGTGGTAGCCTAAATTAGCAAGATTAAAATTAATAAAAGGGAATAACCTAAAGCATCAAAATTAAAACAAAAAAGGAAGTACTGTGTTCCCATACTTAGAACTCATAGGCTATCTCTAAACTTTTTCCCCTACTTTGCTTTTTCTGTATTTCTTTTTGACTTAGTTCAGTAGCATTGTGAGTTTCACACTTGCATGTGTGACAGAAGGGAAGTTTACTTCCTGCTAAAAGCTCCCATGTAACTTTATGTCTACAGGCAAAAAGTTTCTGCAAGTTATTGACAGGATTGGTTTTCTTTGAAGACAGTGAAAATTAGGTAATAAAGTATGTAAAATATACATTCTTATATACTATTCCATTAAATTATTGTAAATGAATATGTGTACACACAAATATATATGCAAATTATACGTGGCTTTATATATAAAAAGCATGTATATAACATGTATGCAATTAGTTTAAAAAGGATACAACACAAAGCTTCACATTGATGGCTATTAAAGAAAAAAGCTAGATATTATTTCTAGCTTTGGAAGCTATTAACCTGCTGACTGCCAGAGGCTATGACAATATGCCAGGGAAAGATTATCCTATACTGGATGAAAGATCATCTAGTGGCCACTGTCAAAACAGTACTATAGAATCTCAGATCCTTAATTTGACTTAATACAGACATAATACATTTATTACATTAAACAATGTATTTTTAGGCTTAAGATCAATCTGAAACTCAAGTCCAAAAAAGTCTAGAGTTGGATGGACCTTCAGATCACATCCAGAATAACAACTTCCAGTGTCTCTGTTTGACTTAAATTACATTGGTGCAGTAGATTTTAACGTAATAAATTTTTTGTTTGAGAAACCAAAGAAGCAAAGTCTTTCTAAAAGATGGAAATCAAGATGAAAATTCAAAGTAATACAGACTTCTAGACTGCAGTTTCAGAGGACTAAGGAAATGCATAAATAAATAAAACCTGTGTGTACTCATTGCTGGCTGGAAAATGAAAGTCACCAGTCACTGGACAGTAGTATCTTCCCTCAGGATCTTTGTTGAAAAAACCCAAAATCGTGAATGTAACATTTCAATGTCTGTAAAAGGGGAAAGGAAAGTAGATTTACTACAAAATGAAAAGGATTGTAGCCCCCTGGCTCTTTGAGTTTAAATTTTCAGGGAAAACCAGATAGTTTAAAATATAGGTCACAGTTTAAAGCAATACTTTTCATTGATAAGTGTGCATGTGTGTGTATTTTCAATAAAGTTTAGTTTGGTGCCTTTGAAATTCTCAACTCGATGCATAGCTGTGTATCTGTTGAGGTTTTGTTTAGTGAGGGGGGCCCAAGGTGGTAGCTTCTGTAGGAAACCTCTAGAAGTTGCTCCCCTTTGCTCAGCGGACTCGGCCGTGCCTAGGGCGGACCTGCTGCTGGCCAAGGCCGAGCCGATTGGGAGCAGAATGTCCCGTGATAGCGCCTCTGCGATAACGTATTTAAGAAGGGGAAAACAGAAAAAAAATAGAGAAGAGAAGATGTGACGAAGTTGAGCAAGGGCAGAGGCGCAGAGGGGGAGGCACAGGCCTCCGGGGCCTTGCAGGCCTCACCCTCTGGCCTCTCGCCAGGCGGCCAACTGGGCCCAACTCAGCCCGACCTGGCTGCAAGAGGTGGAGAGGAGATGAGATGGGATGGATAATGTAAAGAGATCCTGAGAGGCTTCTGCCAGCCCGTTGTGAAGAACTAACTTTTCTTGTGAGAGAAACAGCTGCAAACACCAAGGTCAGTGAAGGAGGAGGAGGAGTAATGTGGCTCCTGGCCAAGATTCCCCTGCAGCCTGTGGTGACAACCATGGTGGAGCAGGTTGTCCCCCTGCATCCCATGGAGGTCCATGGAGGAGCAGAGATCCACTTGGAGCCCATGGAGGACCCCGCACCAGGGGAGGTGGATGCCTGAATGTGGCTGTGGCCTGTGGAGGGCCCGCTGGGACAGCCATTCTGGAGAGACTGCACTCCGTGGAAGAGATGACCTACACCAGAGCAGTTTCATGAAGGACTGTGGCGTATGGGTGGGACCCCACACTGGAGCAGGGGAGGGATGTGAGGAGTTCTTCCCCCAACTGTGAAGCAGTGGCGTAAAACGTGGCATGATGGACTGACCGCGACCCCCATTCCCTCTTCCCCCCTGTGCCGCTCGGGGGGAAGGTAGATAATGTTAAGCTCAGGAAGTGGGAGGAGTGGAGGAGGTTACCTTGTTTCTCTGTCTCATTCTCCTGCTAGTTGTAGTAATAAATGAATAGTTTTTCCCCAAGTCGAGTCTGTTTTTGCCCGTGATGGTAACTTTAAGGATTTCTCCCTGTCCTTATCTCAAACCTCGAGCCGTTTTTCTTAAATTATCTCTCCCTATTCTTTCGGAGGGTGGGGGGAGTGAGAGAGAGACTGCGTAGTCTGGTCCGGATCGGGGCTGAACTACGACAGTATCTTAGGATTAAATGTTAAAAAAACTAAACAAACAAAACCCCTTTGATATCTGTTTTATGTGATGTAAAAAAAAATAAAAATATCTAGGGCAACCTAAGTAACAGAACTCATTATGTGAAATGTGTCTAAAAGAACTGTTTATCAGAGAAATATCTAAATTTTCTGGCAAATACTCGGTTCTCAAAAAGAAATGTATACCGAGACAAGATCATATAAATAAGCAAATCTGCATAACCAAAACCTAAATATTTGCTCAGAAACTCTGGGGAAAGATGTGACAGCTCACATTTGCCTAGCAAATGGTCATAATTCTGCATGATGTATAGATGTAGTCACTTTGAAAAGGAATGAAGACCTGATTGAAAAGCCAAGTGTATTATTGATTGTTCAGTGACAAAACAATGTTTCTCATCAAAGCAAATTTTCTCTTGATGTAGGCTGTGCTAGTGATGCACAAAAACCCAAACACATCATGGACAAGCTAAAGATTTGCTGATTTCTCAGAAGCTCACCTATATTGTAAGACATAAAATTGACACTAGAGCTCAAGTCAATACCATACTAAAATAATACCATGGGCATTTGAAACATATCTCTTCCTATAGTGTATGGTATATCCATTAAAGCAGCTAAGAGTAGATTCAGAGTCAGCATACTTCAATTTCCTTTTTACAGTATGGTAATCCAGCTTGCTTGTTCCCAACCTAACTATTAAGCTGAAGAATAGCTTTCTCCAGCCTTAATCGACCCAGAAGGTTTTTCTTGTTATACAGTGACTACTAAGGTGGTTTGACTACATATTTCTGATGGATAAACATCAATTATGAGCTTAGCTTTATATATAAGTATTTTATTTATAGTCTGGTTGTATATACAGACAAGAAATGTGATACATCGAGTTTGAACTAAGTAATTTTCACTTCAAAGCCAGCAGTTATGGTGCAAGTAAAGAACACCATAAAAACTGCTAAAGCATTGTCAGAAGAGGAAGGACAAATGAAGAGATATTTTGCAGAGAATGAAATTTCCTTCATGCAGAATTGTTTCTTTCAGGAACTAGACTTCATAGCATCTCATTTCAGTGCTATTCTTGAGTTGTCTCAGCTTTAAATTTGCAATTGTGGCTTCCATTTTCGCTGTCAAGGGATGATGAACAGCAGAATACTATGGTGTATAAATACACTTGATATATACACACTTCATGATTTAGCACTTTATACTTCTTCATTAATTATAGTAGTATTTGTGTAAAAGAAATAAAATTCAGTATTGTAATAGAATCAAACTGACTTTACATCACAGAGCAACTTTTTCCATGTTTTTGCAAAGTTTTATGACAATAGATTAGTAAGAAATTGCTTTATCTAGCTACAATAGTATTCAGCATAGCATTTCTCCACTGCTATATAAGTAAAAGTTCGTTTTCTCCAAACTACAAACCTTTTTATACTTATAAGTATATTCAGTTTTGTGTCCATGATGCTAAGTTTTCCAGTCTCAGAATGCAACCAGACATAATGCAGCTGACTGACTTAATCACAAAAAACCAAGATAAAAAACAGGGAACGATATAGGGAAAATGTAAATGCTTCAGATTTTATTTTTAGTGAACATTACTCAAATAATATAATCATAGATTCTTGAATAACTTGAAATTTGTGGATAATTGTTGTGGTTTGGTTTTGTTTAGTAAGGGGGGGCCTAAGGTGGTAGCTTCCGTAGGAAACTGCTAGAAGTTGTTCCCCTTTGTTGAGTGGACTTGGCTGGGCTTAGGGCGGATCCGCTGCTGGCCAAGGCTGAGCCAATTGGTGGCAGAATGTTCCGTGATAGCGCCTCTGCGATAACGTATTTAAGAAGGGGAAAACAGAAAAAAAAAGGAAGAGAAGATGTGAAGAAGCTGAAGTGGGGGCAGAGGCCCAGAGAGGGAGGCATGGGCCTTGCAGGCCTCGTAGGCCTCCCCCTCTGGCCTCTTGCCAGGCAGCCAACTGGGCCCAACTCAGCCCAGCTCAGCTACAAGAGGTGGAGAGGAGATGAGATGGATGATGTGAAGAGATTCTGAGAGGTGTCTGCCAGCCTGTTGTGAGAGGAATGGCTGCAGGTGCCAAGGTCAGTGAAGAAGGAGGGGGAGGAGTAATGTGGCTCCTGGCCAAGATTCCCCTGCAGCCTGTGGTGATGACCACAGTGGAGCAGGTTGTCCCCCTGCAGCCCATGGAAGTCCACGGAGGAGCAGAGATCCACTTGGAGCCCATGGAGGACCCCGCACTGGGGGAGGTGGATGCCTGAAGGAGGCTGTGGCCCGTGGAGGGCCCGCTGGGGCAGCCGTTCTGGAGGGACTGCACCCTGTGGAAGAGATGACCTACGCCGGAGCAGTTTCACGAAGGACTGTGGTGTATGGGTGGGACCCCAAGATGGAGCAGAGGAGGAATATAAGGATTTCTTCCCCCGACTATGAAACAGCAACATAAAACAACGCGTGATGAACTGACCTCAACCCCCATTCCCTCTTCCCCTCTGTCCCACTCAGGGGAGTGAAGGTATTAGAGATAATGTTAAGAGGGAGGGGTGGGGGGAAGGTTATTTTGTTCTCTGTCTCATTATCCTGCTGTTTTTAGTAATAAATGAATAGTTTTCCCCAAGTCGAGTCTGTTTTGCCTGTAATGGTAACTTTAAGGATTTTCTCCCTATCCTTATCTCAAACCTCGAGCCGTTTTTCTTATATTATCTCTCCCTATTCTCTTGGAAGGTGGGGGGAGTGAGAGAGAGACTGCATAGTCTGGTCC
>WHYT01014727.1:23321-62349 GCA_009806455.1 Tetrax tetrax | reverse complement strand
CCAGCCGCGCGCGCGCGCAGGCGCCGACGCACGCACGCACGCACGCACGCACGCTGCGTCCTCCGCGACGTCGCGGCGCCCGGAAGGGGGAGAGAGGCGCCGCCCGTCCCCCGACCACAACTCCCAGAGGCCCTCGCGGCTCCGCGCCGCTATTGGCTGCGGACGGCTCCCGGCGGTCCCCGCGCGGGGGATGCTGGGAGCCGGGCCTGGCCGAGGCCTGACCGGGGCCCGCGGGGCCTCAGCGGGCGGAACAGCGGGGCCCGGCCGCTCCCGGGGGACAGGAGGGGCCGAGGGCTGCGGGGTGGAACAGAAGGGCTTACGGTTGCAGTTTGTGGAAGGGAAAAGGGCGCGGGGTGCTGGAAAAAGCCTTTTCCCAGGCGGGAAAACGCCTTTGAGACCCCGCCCTCCCCTTGCCTTGTGCTCCTGCCTGTCCCTATCCTGGGCTGCTTCCCAAGTTTAAATAGATGGCTTCACCCTCAACAAACTTTATCCCCGTCAGTTTTAATATCGTGGTATTGAGCCAGAAGCCCGTTTCATTTCATTTTTCCCACTTTTGCACCTAGACCAACCAAGGGGGAGCGAAGGCTGGCAGCGCAGGAGAGCCCCCGCGTCAGCTCTGAAGCGCGCACCGGGAAGCGTCTCTCTCTGAAATCTTTCTGGCTGACCCAGCGAGGAAGTGGGTCCCAGCCTGTGCGCCACCTGAGAACTATGTTCTCATGCTTAAAAAATAGAAACGCTTGTGGAGGAAGGAGGACAAGCTCAGAACAAGCGAAGAAGTCAGGCACTACCCTGCAAGCTGTTGTCACAGTGACCTTCACAGGAGGGTTCATGAGGAGCAACGTTTGCATAAAGAACGATACTTCACTTGGTCTCGTAGCTCATTGCTGCAAGCTGTTACCGCACCCTGAGCGGCCTGGTCCCCAACGGCAGCTGAACTCCCCAGAGGAGGTGCAGCCGTGCCCGCCTGCGCTCCGGCACAGCCCGCGGCGGAACACGAGGAAGCATCGCTGCCGGGGACTCAGCCGCTTCCCGGGGCTCTACGTCAGTCTGTAGGGACCTGAGGGGGGGGAGAACGGGGCCTCCTTTGTTTAACAGAACAAAGCACCAACAGGATTTCAGGTTTACCTTTTTCCTCATAAAACTGTGTTAGCATTATGGTTTTTCTAGAATTACCAAACTACTGAGTGCTGCGGGTTTTTTTCCTTAAGTAGCAGTACAAAATGAAAACAGAACCCATGAAAAACACCAGCTTCTGCCAACTGTACTTAACGAGGGGAGCGTTACAAGACGCCGAATCGGGTGCTGATTCTGCACAGTGCCTGTTTATTTAATAAGCAGTTTTATTTCATATTTCTCTCCAGTCCTGTGCCTCAGGACTTACCTTTCCGGCACCGCTCGGTCAGGCAATCGTGTCTCTGCTTTTCAGCGCAGTACCTAATTCTTGTTTCGCTGCTCAGCCGCTGGCAGACCGTGGCTTGCCACCGTCCTCCGCGACCACCGGCGCAGAGAGGCACCCAGCCTCCGCCGGCTTCGGATCCGGCCAGCCGGAGCGAGCGTCAGGCGGGATTACAGCGCTCAGGTGCGGTGGGTGACCGAGGGCAGGCTCTGGGGACACAGCAGGGACCAAACGAAGGCATGGGGTAGGCATTGGAAATTGGAAGCAGGTGCGTCGTAAGCAGCAATCTGGTGTCACAGCGCAGCGCCAGCCACTCTGCTCGCGGTGAAAATGGATGCGGTAGCTTTATGCTAAGCGTTTTTTTTCCACTACCTACTTAAATCTCTGCCAACTGGTTAAGAAATGGAGTATGACAAATGGAAATGGTGCAAAGTCCTTCCTTATTGACAACACACCTGCTTGACAGGACAGTTATGTCAGCAGAAGTGTATTTTATTCATGCAAAAATGCTTAAAATAATACTCTTAATGTGGTCTAAACTCTTTTCACAGCATTTAAAAAGGTGAACTGAGAGCAGCAGGTCTCCCTCCCCGTCAAACAACTGCTACTGCTGCTCAGAGCCTGGGGGTGAAACTCTGACGTGCCCCAAAAGCTGCCCCGTTTATGATCTTCTGGACAAAGTGAATACCAAACATGCCATTGCCCCACAGTTCCTCTAACTGGGACTCCAAAGCCCAAACTCTCACCCTGGTGCTAACAGCTCAGGCTGTGCCGTTGCCCGCTGACCCTTACCCAGACACACTCCATTTCCAAAAAAAAACCCCAAAAAACCATCCAAGGGCTCCCCGTCCTCCACGCTGTGCAACGCCGCCGACCTCGGCGAGCTCACAAAGGTGTCGTTGAGAAGAAGGTGGGACAAAATCCAGCTTGCTTTCGCTCTCCCTGCAATCAGCCATGTGCTCGGGAGATCTAACGAGGCAGCAGATCTTTGTTTGTGACACCAAAGTAAAAAATCAGCATGTCTCAGTCTAAATATAGGCGGGGAAGAGATCTGCTGAGCAGCACAGGACTGTTTTACGCGGCGCTTTCCAAAGTAGAGCTGTACGGTCAGGCGAGTTGTCTGACTATGGAAAGGATTGCCCAGGACTTAGGAAAAGAGAAAAAAACCCATAAAATAGAAAAAAAATAAGAAAAAAAAGGCAAAAATTCCTCCATTTATTTGAAGAAAGAGTAAATCCATGGTCTCGTTCTGGCAGCCTGAATGGTTCACCCATCGCAACGACGAACGCTACAGTAGCGGGCGTGCGTCTGTGAAGCGGTGGCGTGAGCTGGCAGCGGGAACGTGAGTTCCTGCGATCTGCTTTTAATCACCCGGAAAAAAACAACTTCTCTGGCGTGAAAGAAAGAGGAGAATATTGAAAACAATGAAGGAAAGCATTATAAAAAAATAAAATATTTTGCCTTTAGTGCTGAACACCAAGAAGAGCAAGAGAGAGGATATTGATCCTTACATCTGTAAATTAAAGTCAAATTCTTTCTGAGCAACTTGGGACTCAAGAGCTTGTCAGGACTGAGCGACGTGCCCAAGCCACGGTCTAACAAGACGGATGAAAAAAACCAGTTTATTCTGGGATACAGAACCACTGGATTCTGGTGAAGCCGACGTGAACCCAGGGCTGCGGTCACTCGAGGAGCGTCTCTGGGGCGTGTGCTCTGAACTGGGGTGAACAGGACGCCTACGTCTGCGCGTATCGCCGTGTGCTGACAGGTCTGTGTCACACATCTGCACACCAGCAAAGCGGGGACAAAGCTGCTCATTAAGTGCTAACGATGACCTTGCTCAGGGGGAAGCAGGGCGGCGGGGCGGTTTCAGCCTAAAGAGGACTGGCTCTGCCAGTTTTCCAGCGAGGATGAGGATGAAGGGGAAGCGGGAAAGCCCCGGCGCCAATGAACCGGAGACGCCTCCAGGTTGTGCAACAGGGGAAGAATTAATTGAGGTTGATGTTGTCCTCACCTTATCAAAGCAGAAGTAATTGTGTGTTTAAAAAACCCTGGAAAGCTCAGATGCTGGGATGCAGCCCCAACCCAACCCATCAGGCCTTGGTGGGACCTTTATCGAAACACGGCAATCATTTTATGTCCACATTTTCCATACGTTCATCGCGTGACGTACCGAGTTCCTCTTCCAGCAGAGACACACGGAGAGGACAAACGGTGTCGGGGCTGGGCGGGCGGCGTGGAGGGAGTGCGGCAGGTAGCCGAGCCACCGGCGCCTGAGCCTGCCCGGCCCCACGGAAGGATTTGCTCACTAATCTCCTCCAACCTCTCCTCCCACGCCGGCAGCTCTGTCTGCGGCTCACGCTGCCGTGGACCGGCACCACAAAGCGCCCGGGGGAGGATAGCAGGACTGACACAGTGTGGAAATATTTCCCAGTTAGAACGCAATTCCATTTTTTTCTCCCCAAATCTCTTCTGTATTATCAAGTGATTTCTTACCAAGCCAGTTTCCATTTTCTGCAATTTTTTTACGCCTCAAATAGCCCAGGCAGATGGCAATCATCCTGTCAGCTTGTCCCTTATTTCATGGATCCCCTTGATGTTAAACACTCACGGGATGAGGATGAGGACTGGTCACGGTGCTTCCCAGACAGACTCCTCTGTACCCACAGGGCAAGGACGCTGCCCGTAGTCCCTCCACGGATCCAGCAAGGCTACAGACAGGCAAAAAAAGAAAAAAAGAAAAAAAAAAAAAAATAAAAGACAGGCAGTGGCAGAACAACACAATCTCTGGGATTTGTTATGGAGCCAGCCGGAGCTAGCTGCTCAAATCCTCTAGCCCCTCCATGGGTATCTATTTCCCAAACTTCAGATGCCTTCCCGAAATCCCCAGGCCAACATAGTCTACTCACTAAAACCCTCCTCTGAGGATCTTAGGATTGTTTATTTGGCTATTTGGACAGGGATCAGAGGTTGCTCAATGGCCAGTAATGAGTTACAGTGCAGGAAAAGCAAGGGCAGACACATTTCAAACGCTCCTGCCGGAAGAATAATTACTAGATTACAGCTGGTAGGAGTGCAAGACAAACAAATGTTCTTGTTAGGGCAGGGATGGCTGCACTGGAAGTATGAAAACGTTCACTCTTCCTTCAAAGAAATATTTTGTAGCCAAAATGTGGCGACACCAGGTTTGATGATTTTTTTTTAAAGATCTGGAAAAAACTCCTGAGCAGGTGCAGAAGGATTCCTGCCCCTGCCCAGTAACACCCCTGCCACGCAGTCAGAAGCGGCCGGTCCTCATCCAGCTCCGCTACGGCTCCTAAAACACTGAGGTTAGGAGCGAGGGGACGGGAAATATCACTGTTTGTGAAGAAGGAAGGGAAAATAAAACAGTAGCACAAAGCCGCCACAGCCTTGGGCGGGACGCGAGCAGCAAAACCTGCGTGGCTGTCCCGGGGGGCTGGGGCTGCTCCTTGCTCGCCCACAGCGCACGAGGCCGCGGGGACAGGGCACCCAACACCCCCAGGGAGCACAGAGCTGCCCGGGGAGCCGCGCTCCCAGCACAGCAGCCCAGTTTGACTTCCCAGTAGCTTTGTTCCTTTGGTAAAGGCGTGCGGATGTACGGAAACCTGCTCTTGAGTATGGGATAAAATTTCCAGTCACATGAAAACTACACACACACCAAAAAAAAAAAAAAAAAAAAAAAAAAAAAAAAAAAAAAAAGGTCAGTTCATACAATTCAGAAGGATATTTGCAAACTGGGAATAATTTAGAGAGTGTCAGCTTTGGATTATTAAGAGAACAGCCCCAAACTTTAATAAACTGTATTTGAAACTGGCTGGTTCACCAGAACTGCCCAGCCCTGGGACTGTCGTGTGCCACAGCACCTCTTTAATTGGTGTTTTTGAACCATTTCGCTTTGTTTTGGACACGTAAGGAATTAAAATGTATTTTCACCCTGTGCTGGATGGAGAGAACAAAGACCAGCACCAAAATCCCCGCATTAACTTCAGGGCCAGCCTTGCTCTGCAGCCTCCCTAGGGCTCTCACCTGTATTTTCGGGTGGGACAAAAAAAGGTTTCTCCATCCCTCCTGGCACATCACCCTCCGTTTTGCTGGCACCACACGATTCCTAAACAGAACCAAACCTCCTTTACTGCAGCTCAGCTCGGCGGTGCCGGTGCAGCCCTGTCGCACGTTAAATACGGCGGGGCTGTCGCTATCAGCCAACCACAAAGCCTGAGGATTTCTCTCGGCCTTGGCTTGCTTCGGCTCGGATCGAACCCGACCGCATTCCCCGACAGCGCAATGGATTCTCCTCAGCGGAGCAACCGGACCGTCAGGTGAGCAGCGCCTCGCTGTGCTCCCTGCGTTAGGTTTGTGCAATTGGGTGGTTGCTGCCCTCCAGAGTGGGGTCGTATGCGGTGAATGTGCTGCAAAGCTCTGTCCTCAGCAGTTAATTAAACTGACAGACCCATCGGCAAGACGGAAGAGTTGCCAACGGACTCCCTGGAAGCGGACAGCTTCCCTAGGCCAAGATTTTGACTGTGGGAGCAGGACAGCAGCTCCTGCCCGTGGCAGTGCCCGGTGCTGGCTCGCCATCCCGCGCAGGAGGAGGTGACATTTGGGCAGCTGGTGTCCTGCCAGCCGTAAGACAAGCTCATGAAGCCAATAATCAGTTGGGAGATGACATTAAAGCTGCCAACAACCTGGCTGCGCAACGCAGCGCCCTTCAGGCACATCCACCTCCCAAAGCAAAACAGTGAGGGGCCCCGAGACGCTGCTCTAAGCTGCTGCTGGGGCAGCTCCCAACGCGCCTTGCACCAAAGCCACAGGCAGGACGTTCCCCCTCAGTGCCCTCCTTACACCCCCAAAATTAAACCCAACCAGGCTGAAGCACAGCAAGGCTCATCTCAAGAAACGCAGAAGCGGGTCTACAGAAAGACAGTCCCTGCTCCTCCCCGGCTTTGCTGTCCCTAAACGCGCTCGGGAAAGCCGCGTGGACCTCGGTCACAGCCGGGATGCACAGAGGACACAGGAGGGAGGCGTTTAAGATTCACTCGACCACGGATGCGACCGAAACCCATCCCAGTGTAATAAAATAAGCGGGTTAAGCGGAAAGGCAGAGCAGCAAGGAAGAGACAGGGCACCCTGATGCGTGATGAAACAGGGAATGATGGTGGAAGCATCCTCCCTTCCCTCCCCGCCCTCCAGAAATATGTTCTTGGCTCCCAGGCGCCGCTGACTGCAGCTTACGGCAGCCGCTCGCTACGCCTCTGACGCTTGCGTTCCGCACGGAAAGTCCCCGCGCTTCATCTCGTATGCAAAGCACGGAAACGGTCCTTTGGGCTGGTTACCTGCCGCGTTCCGCGGGCGGTGAGTCAGCGGGAGCTTCCTTAGGCTGTCCGTGCGGGCAGTGTAGAAATGGAGTTGGGTGGGTTTTTTTTTGTTTTTTTTCTTTTCTTAACCCAAACTGGCTCCAGGAACACAAGATGGTTCCTCTGCCCGTCCGCATCGCCAGCCCCCACGGTGGGCTCCTGCGGATCACTCCAAAACACCTCTGTGCAAGCTAAGCACTAGGCAAACCTCGCAAACCGCTATTTAAACAGACACAAACCCCTTTCTTTAAACAGAGACAATCTCTAAGTAAACTTTTCCCTTCTGGTTTTCTGACCCAAGTGGCTTCAATCCGTCGGCGTCCACTAAAGCCGCCGGGATGCCGATGTCCTGCAGAGCAGGAAAGGGTGGGAAACGCCATAAAGAGTGCCTGTCCTGGGGCAGCTGGTTTGCAGGGGCTCCAGATTTCAGAAGCAGCATTTAAAAGCTCACGGGAGGTGCTGGTACCCAGAAGCGTGCCTGGCGGGGGAATGGCTGGATGGCACTGGTGTACGTGGGTTTGGGGCTGTGCAGTCCTGGGAAAGGCACCGAAGCCTCCAACAGCGCTGGGGAGCGTCGCTCCCCGAAGGCAGCCTTTAGTTTGTGACCTGTAGGATGACGTTTGTTCAGTAAAATGTTTTTGGTTTTTTTTTCCACCTAACATAACCATGGATGTTTCCAAGCCTCTGGATGGAGGCACCGCATCAGAGGGAAAAAAAGCAAGAGGATGCAGGAGGGAGGCACTTCCAGCTCAGCTGAGCACCAGCAGCGAGAACACGGCTGGTCCCCTGCAGCCACGCAGCTGGGGACCCTACGGCCACTGTCCCCCACCACACTGGGGAGGTCTGTGACCAGTGAAAGTCACCCGGTGTTCCTGAAGGACGGCAGCCAGCTCAGATGAGACCAGCCATCCCTCCCCTCTTCTCTTCTGCCACTTGTCTCCTCTATGTTTTCCATTTTCCTAGCTAGGAAAATAGATTTTTCACACACTTTTATCTTTCAGATCTTTCATGGGGGAGAAGCGCTCAGGCAAGAGGCACGGGCACGACATCGCACGCGTGGCAGGCACAATTCCTTGTACCAACTCAGATGCTTGAACACCTTTGGTGAGTTGAACTGGGGAGCGGTTCAGCGTGGCTGTCTGACACGTCCTGAGCATTCCGAGGGGGTTCAAGTAGCGAGAGCAGCAACACAGGAGCATCCAGGAATTTTCTACTAAATTACAGCAACCTGGGTCGCAAGCAGCTCCCAAGAAATCAGCTAGAGAGAAGCTGAGGGGTTTTGTAGAGCCCCTCTGCCTGCAGCCTGCTTCCCAGGGGCTGCACAGCGCCGTGTCCAGGGACAGGGCACGCTTCTTGTGGTGCTGCGGGGGCTCAGCTCCTTCCCAGCACGGCACAGGACCCCATGTTTGGATGATCAGAGCAGCCCCCTGACCCCAAACCCGGGCAAATCCCAAAAAGGGGCAGAGAACCCCAGAGAAGCAGCCTGGAGGGGGGGTCGGTGCCCATGTGAACAGCGCGGCACGATGGAAACCACTATCAAGATGGAAACCAGCAACCCTGCGCAGGGCTTGAGCCTTCGTGGGCTGGGACATCTCCCAGGGTGGGCTGAGGGGCGCGGGGGAACCGCCGCGCCGACGACGGCGGGTACGGCACAGCGAGCCGCAGCGTCCCGAGCGGAACGGGATCGCTCGTTTCTCCTGACACCGTCTCCCCGCTGTGATGCTGGGTGAGCATCCTCCAGCTCAGTGATTCCGGCAGCTGCCAGCCCCGGGAGCAGGGCAGGAGCTGGCAGAAGGGCAGTGTGCAGCCGGGGTGCTCAGCTCTGCGGCACCCAGCAGCGCGGGCAGGGTCAGTCCTCCCCCGGGGACACGTCAGGGCGTCCTGGAGCCGGCCGGGATTTTCCGGCAGCTGCACAGCCCGCGCACGGCCAGGGTCACCGCACGCGTCCTTCCGGGAGCGGTGGCTCGGCACCGTCTTACCTTCACCGGGCGGTCAGAGCCTGGGCAATGTGCAGGGCAGCTCTGGGTAACTGGAGGCTACTGGGAGCCACAGCCAAGCCCAGTCGAAGGTCTCCGCATTCGAACCAAGTCCCGAAGTCAGAGCACGGGAAGAAAGCGGCAAAGCAGCTGCCTGGGACTCCTGAAGCACGCAGCAGGGAACGCGGAGACACGGAAACTCAGCTGGGAGGATCCCATTGCCAGAGAACGAGGGTTTTTTTGTGCCAGTGTGGAGACCTGGTGGCCAAGCAGCTGAAGCAGCTTCTCAGAAAACTCCTGCCCTGACATTAAAAAGAAGAAACCCTGGGTTAGAAGCTGGTTTTGCCTTACAGCTGCGGAGTTGGTTGGGGCTGAAGGGAATAGTTCAACACGTGACAGCTCGATAGTCAGGCACCCGGACACGCAGCATCCCTCAGGAGCCTCCAGGTCCCGGCTTTCGGAGAGCTGCCACGTCCAGCACATCCACCCCCACAGCTCTGTGGGGAGCAGACCTGCAGGTGCGGCACCGCCACGGAGCGACACAGCTACGGCAACGCCAAGGGGGAGACCCGGGGAGGGAAACGGGGAGGGGGGCAACCCTGAAAGGGGCACAGGGAGAAGAGCAAGGAGCCAGGAGCCACCCCAGCACAGCACCTGCACAAAGCGGTGGCTGGGGCCGCGCAGCCGCGTCCTACCACCCTCACAGCCCCCTCCCAGCAAGGCAGCACCCAGCAGCACAGAGCTGGGGCTCTTCCCCCCTGCCCGCGCTCCACCTTTTCACCAGCTCAGCCTCCACTGCAGCTTAAGGTCACCTCCTCATCCCGCTCGAGAAGTCAGGATTTGCCCTTTGATTTATTTAAGCACTGACAAAGACTCAAAAGTGTTGGAAGTGCAGTTTTCCACCACCGACTAAAAATAGCCGAGTGAAATTCCAGAGCTGCCTTTCAGCGCCGCCGGCTGCGCTCGGCTTCCCAGGACAATGGCATTTGTAGCCTGCTAGCAACAACAGCGCAGGCCGGGCTCCAGCTCCCGAAATAACAAGTTATAAAGGGCAAATTCTGTCTTTAATTACAGCTATGCAAAAAGTAGCATTTAAAAAGAGCATTATCAGAGTATCTGAGCACGCGGTGCCAACTTAAAACAGAACCAGGGAATGCAGGAAGAGCAGCATGGACTTACTAGACGTGAAATAAAAATTCAGCGGGGTATTGCTGAGGGTGCAAGGCACACGCAGCTGAAGGATTTAGAAGAGCTGAAGCCCTTTGGCACAGGAAAAAAAATGCATTCAGGCAGCAAGCAGAAGCTCATCATCCGCTCCAACCACTCAAGCTGCACGCTGCTTCCGCTTCCAGGTGTGAAACGGCACAGGGATGGGACTCTTGGGACAAGCTCCAAACCTCTCCCAGATGCACAGAAGCGGCTCCACATGACACACTGGAAAGAACACTTGATTTATTCTCTTCACTCCAGCTTCTGGGGAAATAACTATTTAACAGCCTGCAGTACAGCAGGCACGCTAGCCATCCTGCCCAGCTTTTACGTACAAACCTGCATCCTCTGATCGCTGGTGTCTGAAAGCACCCAAACTTGGCCCCAGACTCCCTGCCAAACCCCACATGGCAGCAATGCCGAGGGCTGAAGCCGTCAGGTCTCCCGGGTCAGCACTGCTCATGTTTAGGGGCCAGGAAGAACCCACCTGATGCTCTGCAGTATTTGATGTGAGAAAAGACGACTGTCCATCAGCGCTGTCCAACGGGAGACGATCCAAGGGCTAACACTGACCCCCGTGACAGGGAGAAAAGCAAGCCTGCGACAGGAACTGCTTTCTGAAGGGTTAGAAGGACCCAGCGACCTTATTTTGGCAGCTCTAAGGAAGAAAACAGTTTCACCATGTTTCTCTCCAGTGGCTTTGTCTGTCTGTAACTGGGAGGCGCCTCTGGGAGGAGGTACAGATGCGAGCACTTTCGCAGTCAGCCAGCCGGAGGGGATCCCGCACACGGCTCCCGCCGCTGCCCTGCGGACTAGACGCACTTGTGTTTTCTCACTGAAACATGAAAGGGAAGAGACGTGAGCACCAGCCAAGAAGATCAGTACGTGAGGAAACAGCAGCTCCCCAGCACGTCCGGCGTGGAGCGTTCGTGACGCTGAACTAGACAGCTCTCGGGAATCCCTCCACAGCAGCCAGGCTTCGCTGCTCCTCGTTTTCCCATTGGAATGCCAAACGGAAAAGCAAAACCCAGGTTCGCTGTTGCTGCCAGAAAAGGGTTAACTGAGAAGCATTTCTGTTTTTTTGAAAACAGTATACATCCACATGCCTGGTTACACCAACTGGTGAGACTGCGTGGGTAGTTTTCTGCAAGCGATAGCTTCTCCTGTGACGTGCGCTGACTGATGGGGTTTGGGTTTTTTTTAATATTTTGTGCTGATCTCAGCTCGATGCTTTTATCTGCACCACGAGCTGAACAGCCATCAGTTTCCTGTACTGAGGTCACAGACAGCACGAGACGCACGCAGCAAAGTGGGTTTGTGCATCATTTCTATTTCTGCTCCAGCAGAAGTGTCACATCTCCAAAATTGCTAACTGAGGACCACGAGCCACGCTCTCCCGTCTGCTACGAGTGTGGATCAAAGACAGCGTGAGGCAGCAGGTACAAAAACTGAAGCTCCCAGAAAGCAGCTGTTAAAATTCCTGGTATCAACAATGTCTAAGCTAACAGAGGAGGCAGGTCCTCTCTGGGAAAGCCTCAGAAAAACAAGGGGTGGCAGGCCCACGCAGCAAGTACACTTCTCATCTGGATTTGTCCTGCACTAAGAGGTAGGGTAGCAAAGGCTTCTTTAAAAAAAAACAAAAAAAACCAAAAAAAACAAAAACAAACAAACAAAAAAAAAAACAACCAAAAAAAAACCCCAAAAAATCCCAACAAAACACCCAGTGTTCTTTGACTGGAATATTAAGGGCAGGTTTCTGTATCTGCAGGGTATTTTTCAGCTGCCTCAGTTGTTCAGAACACGACCTCGGGTAACGCTCACAGCACAACCTTCTCTGAACTTGGGTTGTTGGCTATTTTTCCTCCCCTTCTGAAGTTAAATTTCTGCTACAGCTTAAAAGAGCAGCTCAGTACGATGAAGAAACACGACGTTCAAGCCCTCCTGTCAAACACCTACCTCAAAACTCAAGTACTGGCCTGAAGCTGGCACCGAGCTGCGAGTAACGCAGGTGTTTCCTGGACTAAAGAAAATAAATCAGGAGTCCGTACTATATTCTTAAATATGGTTTAATACTCTTCTCCATTTCTGTACATCACAACACCAAGATATCACTGCTTGGGATCTCTCTGCAGAGGCTATATAGTATGCAAAGGCTAGGATTTGTCACCCCCGTTTAACGTGTTTGTATGTGTAAGTGTAATACATATCAGTATATATTGATATACACATCAATATATAATGCAATATATATCACTGAAGAGAACACATTGATTAAAGAAATACAAAAATTTGGCATCATTTCCAAACTTAAATAGTAAAAATAAAAACTACAAAAAGGAGCTGCATACCCTAATGTATCATGTGAAACAACAAGCAGTATATTCAAAAATGTAAATTTACATCCAATTTTTCTGGTCTTGTCATGTCACATCAGACCCATTTACAATGGCAAAATCCAGAACACACCGCTGTGACGACCGCAAATGTGCTCAAACCTGGGTTTGCGCAGACCTACGGCGGACCCAGTCACACCTTCCGTGAGAGATTCCAGCTTGGATGTGAAAACGACAGCAAAGCCATCTGCCAGGTTATAAACCAGGGTTACAAATTATATCGCTCACAATGACAGGGATTTTGGACCTCAAAGAACAGCGTGGCAGGAATTTTAAGACAAGCTCCCCCTCCATTCAAGTGAAACAGGATTATTGGGAAAATAGGCAGGTATGCAACGTGGAAGGGAAGCTGCTTCTGACCGGTGCACCAGGAGTGACAGAGCCAGTGAAGGACAGAGCTCCCTGGCACCACAATGTCAGAGTGCCCGTCAGGGAACCCAGTAACTCCCCAAAAAAACCCCAAGACCTGTGCATTACCTCGTGCCAATGTTCACCCTCTGCCTGCAAGACCACCTGAAAAACCCTTCGCCATTTCTAGGAGGTTGAAATGCATTCTATATAGCAGACAGGACAAAAAGCTTTCTTGAGTCTTGATGCAACCAGAAGTTTTAACCCATGAAGGGTACCTACGAGTTCAGCATCAGATTGACAGGACGTTTGCGAGCCGAGACGGATGGCCTGCCCTGGTGCTGGGAGACGGACGGCCCCAGCGGGTTGTGCCGACGTCCAATGGATTGGTATCAAATGCTCCAAACGCACCAGCACTAAGGGTTCCGTCAAGGACTGCACTTACTAATTATTCCTGTAAAACACCCGCTTCCACTAAAGAACTGTGGGTTCAAATTCACATAATCAAGGAAACATTACGCAGTCCTAAAGCAAAAAAAAAAAAAAAAAAAAAAAAAAATTACTGAGGAAGAAAACAAAGCAAAGTGTACCTTACTTCACTTAAATCATATGTTTATTTTTGTCAAGACTGAAAAAAAAAAATCCTGAAGGCTGCACTGCTCAAATCCAAATTAAGCCCAAGACTTCAGCAGCATTTTCATCGCAATCAATGAAGTGCGTTTCCTAGTTTGTAGAGCAGTGCTTCTGCTAATAGATTAAAGCACGTTTGGCTGGTAAGCCTCCCCAAACCATCTGAATCTGCAAGCCACACATCAGCTAGCACTCATTCTTTTGAAGAGAATGAATGGCTCCAATTTCATCCCAGTTCCTCCGCAGTCTAAGCTGAGAATGCCATGTAAATGGGTCAGGTTGCTGCAAAATGCAGCGATTGATTTCTCCAATCAAAGTAAAAAGAAACAAACCAGTAGGATCTTACTTCTATTAATTTTTGAAGGAAGAGGTTTACAGCAGTTAATGTATCATGAAGGTTAAAAAAATCATTTTCATAAAATACAAGAGC
Organism: Tetrax tetrax; assembly: GCA_009806455.1. Taxonomy (NCBI): domain Eukaryota; kingdom Metazoa; phylum Chordata; class Aves; order Otidiformes; family Otididae; genus Tetrax; species Tetrax tetrax. The sequence continues at coordinate 48,592 of WHYT01014727.1, read as the reverse complement.
AACCAATTTCACCATTGAGTAAAAGTAAAAACTGGGATTCTTTTTAAATTAGTCCAAAGTGGCATATAGGAACTTAGTAGTTTGCTGCTGTACTGACACTATGACAAATCAAAGTGTAGGGTTTTGCTTTTTTAAATCCAATGCTTGTGGATCAAGTTCTGGAAATGTTCCAATTCTAAGGCAGGGATCTGTTGTGTTTTCCACCATGAGTTTGCTCCTTGGGTTGGATGCTGGAGGGGCGAGGCACGTTTTGCCGGACCCAGGTCGACTACCTAGTAGTCATCAAGGTCAAAAAATTCATCGTCTCCTCCTTGGTATTCCATTCCCTGGAAGTCCACTCGGTACCGCAAGATACCTGGTAAAAACAACACGCTTTAGCTTCTTCGAAATCCAAAGAGCTAGAAAGGCATTTTAAGCAATTTACTGAGCCCTGTCTGCACATCAAGAGTTTCTCAATTAAGTTTTCAGAAGCTGACTTAGCACCTGCATCGCAAGATAGGCTCAACTGATGGCTGGCAGCGGACACGCAGCCAGAGCGAGAACGCCACATCCGTGTCACAGCCTGATGTCATTTATTGCCAAAAGGAAGAAACACCTACCTGTCCAGTGCAGACCAGCTTTCTTCTGGAAAAGCTGAGCCTATTCTAGGAGGACTGTATGTCCAAAAAAAAAAAAAAAACCAACCAAAAAACCCCAGTACCAGATCATTGGTCCTGGTATAACTGCTCAGACCCAGGCCGATCGGCTAAATTCAGAAGGCAGCTGGCACTGAGGTAACTTGCACAACGGAGTAAAAGCAGTACTTAGTGGCTGTCTTCTTGGACCCTTCCCACCCCAAACACCAACCCAGGTTTCTGGGAAGCCTTTATCCCTGAAAACATCTACTTAGGGCAAGTAATATTTCCTGTCAAGACTACAGGGACTGGAGCATGGTAGAAAACAGTACCCCATCGTGCAAGGAAGCTGGATCTGGCAAGGTGGGAGGGACTCCTGGAATTAGAAACCTATTGCTCCTCATGTTGCCAAACAATTCAAGCTTGTTTCCTTCTGATCTGTGTTCTCCAGCCCCTAGAAATTCCTCTTTACAATACACTCTTCTCTATTTTACATCCATCAACCTAAACACATTAAGTGGCAACAGTTGGCTTACCAGCAGATAAGCAGCAGCTTTGCCCTGGAAACCCTAGTCTGGGGAAAACAAGGTGCATGGCAGGTGGTGTTGCTCTACCCTGCTAACGGTTTTTGTCAGGCTGAAGCACATGAGCTATCTGCACCTCTGCCAGACTTAGCTGAAACTGGCCAGTGAGCTCCAGAGAAGGACTGAAGGATTTCAGAAGCCTCATTTCCCCATGAAGTTGAGCTAAAACTACTTTTATTTTTAAAAGAAGCAGAAGACCAGGAAGCAAAGTACAGGGAAGTTCTGAGAAAGGAGTAACAGATATCCAGCTGCTTCAAAAACTGGGCTGGTGTTCATCAGACACTACTTCTACACAGCAGGGCGTGGGCTGCCACAAACCAGCTGTGCAGAGACAGAGCGAAGCAGTTCACAGCCCTGCTGAAACTCAGCAGCTGGAAAGACAGACAGTCCACCCTCTGAGCGCTCCGAAGGACAAAGGGATCTGAGGAACACAGTCTGAAAGGGACAGCCCATAGAGCATCATCTTGCTGAATAGGGAATTAATTCACCTGGAGATCCCTGATGAACACGATAGTTTCTTAACCTGGTGTCGTCACTAATAGGAGTAAGATTAATCTGTTTAGTTTTCCACTTCTGTTGGCAGCAGATTATTAAATCAACTATTCAAAAAGACAAACACATTTCTCTCTTGCAGTTTACCTCCAATTCCTCCAAATCCTTTCACAAATTGGGATCCTTCCTGTGATTTGTCTGTAACGATTTCCAATGTCGCTCCAAATTTCTTGTAGTTATTTGCAAACCACTCAAGAAGGGGCATACTTTCTATGAGTTCGTGTTCCTGGCCGGTCTACATAGACATTTGAGGGAGGAAAAAAGTAAAATAAATGTTATGGTCACTACATGTTAGGTATTGAGAAAATTCATACCAAAAGTTGTCTTTGGCTTAAACATCATCACTGTATTTTCAGCCCTAAGACAGACACCAGCCATCATGCTCTGCAGGCTGCAGCGGCCCGACACGCTTGCCAGGGTTTGGGTGGCAGGCATTCCTGACACACTTGTAGCAGACAAGTGCTGGCACAAGCAGAAAGCTCCTTGTGCTAAGGAATTAAACATTCACAGGCCTGGTTTTGGGTCTCCATAGTATGGAAGTTAAGTGCGGAAGCAGGAGAGAAAAGACCTTGTTTATTCTTCTGCTCAGCTGTTACCTCATGCTACACTCTTAGTTTCCACTGTTTCTTTTCATTTGCTTTATACCCCAAAACCAGTGCATTGCCACTCATCTAACCAGGCAGTGTTTACTCTAGGAAATACTGATCTATGCAAATACAGAGGCAAAAGCATAGTTTTGTAAGTAGAAGGTAAAGCGATTATTGGCATAGACACCACAGCATGACATTGTAAGCCTCCCGTGCGCAGAAGGAGTTGGCAGTTACCCCACCAGGAGGGAAAACAGCTGGACATGGCTCCCCTGGCAGTCCTAACGTGAGACAGAGACCACCACCCTTTTTGCAAGGGACAGACTTTTTTGCCCAGCTTACTCTGCAAAGTAATACAGATCCCCCACAGGCAGGAAACTCCCAGGCAGTGAATGACAGACCCACATTTCCAACGTGTCTAGAAGCAAAGACTCCCTTGCACGTTACTCCACATAACAGTTTCTAGCCTGACGGTTGTTTTGTATTGACCACATCAGTGCACAATAAGCAGAGTAATGGTTTGCGACCTTAACCTGTATGCTGCATGATGGCTACCAAACTCTTCTAGTGGATGGTTTGATAGTGGCCAAAGACCCTGTATTGCCTGTCGCTTCAACTCATTTACGCAACCTTGGAATTGGTAGGAGGAAAGACTGCAGAAAGGTCTAGAATCCAGGGCTTACATTGAAGATGAAAAGGAGCCACAGGCTACCATCTTGAAGTCTCATCTGAGTGTCAGAAAGGTCACTGTGCTCACATGCTTGCAACAAACGTTCAGAATGCTGCGCTAGTGCACTGAGAACAAGTCTACAAGCCCCAAAGCCGAAATACCTCTTTGTCTGTGAAGTGGGATTTATCCTTCTCTTGCTCTGGTGTCAAATACAGGATCTTCTCTTCTGTGAAAGGAGAGAAAAAAATAAATTAGGTTGGATAAGCAGATACAGATTAAAGACAGCAAGACTGACAACACCCAGCACATTACAACACAGAGGGTTTGGTCATTGACGCTGCCTATCCTTCTAGCTGAAGCTCTGTGGGAAGCCAAAAAGGGCACACCAGTAGAGAATAATTGTAGTGCCAACACCAAAAAGGCAGAGGTTCTGCTGTAGGCATATGGTTTGTCTGTACTCAGTAAGAATTGTGTTTCTGGCCACGAGGGTCGAGAGTCTCCCCTCTCCAATGCACTGGTATCACAGTCATACTTACACAACTGAAAGGCAGGTTTCATGGGAGTTCTGTGACAAGCTGCCACCACTGCACTGGAATTCTTTCTTGCTAGTTTTAGGCTTTTCCCCCAGAGCAGCTGGGAAGCTGCAAGTTAGTGACTTGCCTACACAACATCCCCTCCATCAAGTCCTTAACCACTTAGTTAGGGAGTTCCTCCAGCATAATCTATCCAAGTAAGACTGCTTCGGTGTTAAACCCCCATGGGCCTTTCCATCTCACAGAAGCGCTACCTACCCTCCGTGCCTTGGCAGTGCAGAACGTATCTCATTATATCCAGATTTTCGTAGACTATCAGGATCTCTACTGCTCCCATTTCCAAAGCTTTTAGTGTATCTTCAACGCCAAAACAGTACTTTCCCGTGTCCTGACTGATTTCGTCGAAGTATCGTCCTGCAGCCAGGATACAAAGAGAGAGATTGTAATGAACACTGAGCATGCCACATGGATTTTTAAACAATCCTGATCTGAATGCAAGAAGAAGCAGAAAGAATGCAATGCCACATTCTGTCTGCTGACAATCAAACAAGGGATCATTTTACTGCCATCTTAAAACAAAACAAACCTTAACTCTCATCTTGCTGAAGATGTGAAAAATCTGAGGAGATCTTTTTCCCCCTCCAACCCAAATGTCACCAGCAGGCCTGAAACTAAGGCCGTCTCTGATGAAACAACAAACAGAGAAGATCAGAGATATTTGGTGGAAAAAATACCCACTCCTTGAAGTCTCATTAACTCCTGCAGCATTTGAAAAGGTGCCCAGGTAACAGAAGCCATCGTTACAAGTCATGCTCTGCCCAACTCAAAGCATCGCAAGGCTGAAACAGCACACAAAGGCTGCTCTGAAGCCAGGAGGTCTAAAGCCAGATCAGCATTTTCAGTCAAACACATTTAGCTCAGGCATGTAGTCACATACCTATTAGTTTCTTCTCTTGAATGAATTTCACATTGGAGAGGACCTCAGTCGACAACTCAATTGCTTGATTGAATCCATTTTCTCCTCCATATGAAATGTCAACTAGTTTGAGCACTTTGGATTGCAATCGCTAAACAAGAAAGAGAGGAGAGTCAAAAAAGAATCTATTACACAGCACTGCCATAAGACTACTTCATAACACTACACGAGTAGGTACTCGGCAAGAGTCACAGCATCCATCTATTTTGCTTCACTTTAGAGGTTCTGAGTCAGAGGGACCTCTGAATGCTTAATATTGAAGAGTTTTCAGGCAACAGGGACACCGAGATTAGGTTTAGTGGAGTTTAATTCCAATAAAGCTTTACTTCAGATTTGGGAACACAAAGAACGTGAAAGCCGTTCCAAACCAGGGAGGACAGATTTCTTATTAGCACTGTTATTAAGAAAAGGAGAGATTACCTCCTTGAGGGAGGTATCAGGAAAGGGAGACCTCTCTAGGATTTTCAGTTTTGATCAAATCCCTCAAGACACCAAAGTTACATTCCTCCCGAGATGCATCTTATACCAGAGCGACTGCTAACATCACCACGTTACTGCTGACAGCTGAAACGTTCGCGCTTGGCTCAGAAAAGGCCACTCACCTGATCAAACATGTCCGATTGACTTAATTCGGTTTTGAAGTCAGCTGATCCAGCTAAAACGAGACCAGCCACGTTCACCTTGTCGCCAGAAATGAACAGTTGCACAGCCGTCTCTGCTACCTTCCTTACATAGTTGTGTCGTTTTTCCATTCTCAAACGAGCAAAACGCAAGGCAGACTGACCTCCTCTACCTTTACGAGAGAACAGATGCGAAGTAGCAATTTGGAAAGTCATTTCATTTCAGGATTGTTATTAGTACATGGTCCCAACTGGGCCCTGAATAACTGAAGCCAAAGGCAGAGGCAGCCTTCAGAATTAGTTTGCCGCAAGCAGAGCCAGCGGCACTCATGTAAACGGCAAACGAATAAAGAGCGTTCATTCACAGCAAGAGATTTTTCTCTATGTATCCCACAGAGGGAAATATGTTAGGATTTTTTTTTTCCTTTTCATACAGACTCACAACTCTCCACAGAAACTTTGAACATCTGTGCACATTTTCTATGTCCTGAGCCTTCACTGAAAGCAGTTTCCTTTGTTACACTGCCTCAGATACTGCTCTTGCTGCTGCAATGCATCCCAGCAGCCCCCGCTACAGAAGTTTACTGGGGGAGACGTTTCCATTTCACTTTGTCCCATCCTAATCTACAGAGAAGGACTGTAAACCAGGAGCAGCTAACAGACAGTTTGCTGAATTCATTGCCTCACTACAATACAGCATCACGTAATGGAAGGAGAATTTTGCTTGCTCTGTTAGGCTTCCACGCTTCTTGCAAGGAACAGCTTCCTGCTTTTCACTGCAGTTTGCATGCAACACCATCAGATGCAAACTTTAACGACGCTACCAAGCAGTATTACTACTTGTGCTAGTAATATTTAGTTCAGACTGTCCCAAAACCAAATAAAGGGTCAAATGCACCAAGAAATGAGAAGTGCCACTTTAAGAAGATCAACTGCACGTTGCAGCGATTCATTAATTGTGACAGAAGGCTCAGATTAGAGGCTTTGCTGTCAGATTTCAAGGGAGCACAGAATTGAGTAGAGCTAAATTCCTACAGGCCAAGTTCCCTGCTTCTGCCCGCACACCCCACCCAATACTCTGCAGCAAACAGTCTAGAGACAGACTAGCGTGTTACCATGCTTCTTTGGAAGATCCACAGTGAATTTGTGCAGGACTTCTCTTGTGTTTCCTTGAAGAGTTCCAAAGAGTGCACCGCTACCATCTATTACAATAAAGCCAAACTTGCTGTCGTCGGAAAGCAGCGCTGTAAGAGCCTGGAACAGAAAACCACATTGTCAGCAGTCAGCACTGGTTCAGAAAGGCTACCAGAAACAATATACCTCAATAAATTTCAGTTCTGGAAGCGGTCGTTGCTATTTTTTAACAAATAAACTAGAGGAAGAGCAGTAGATTCAGGAACTGAGACTACTCATGATTACTATCTCACACAATGCTGCCAAGGGCAGAAAGAAAACTGATGTTTAAGCTTGGTAACCATTTTCACAGCGTTACCAGTTCATCACATGATGTCACAGGCAGGTGTAATAGCAAGATCAGCTCTGCAAAGTGTTCAGTGAAATGGATCACACCTCTGCGAGGCCGCATCGCCTCCCCATTCGGCAAAGCTGGAAGAGTAATTTTCCTAGCATTCCAGCCAGGAAAGCAGAACTTGCTTACTTCACTGATCAGTCAGTTTTATACTACAAAGTACCAACGCAGACCAGCTTTCAACTTGCCAACTACCACAAATCCTGGTTTGCTGCACCTGCTCACTTCAAAAAGTCCCAAAGTAGAATAATGACATCTACAGCAGCTCTGACAAATTCAGCCTTACAAAGCAGAGTAAAGTATGAGCAGCAATAACTGTCCTGTGCATAACTGGCTGTAGAGCAGACAGCCATAATATTTGCTGGAAAACAAAGTTTCCTTCAATTTTCTTCCCTTTTGTCCAATTTCCTGCCCAGCCCTGGTTCTGGTGCTGTGGGACAGCCACAACTACCCAAACTCTGCACTCCTCAGAGAGAATCTTTCAGCTACTGCTCCCTCCAGGGCAGCCTGAGCGGGCAGGCACAGTGGTCGCATACACACGCTTCCGTTCACTTACACATGCCCAATAAAAGTAAGAACAGGGATCCCCTTTCTGGCTGGCAAAACCACACCAGCAGGATGGAGAACTTGTCGAATTCTAGATTTTATGTCACCAGTTCAATACTAAAAGAGTGTTGGTGTTTGTTTACTGCACAGGACCTTTAACTGGCTGCACGCCTGCCAGCTTGACTATTGGGCTGAATGAAAAGAATAAAGCCCATCAGTCATCTTTATCCAAAATCCACACAACCAAGTCTACAGCTTTCAAGCTTAAAAGAAACAGACACTAAGGTTTAATGGAATCTACTGGCCAAAATAAATATTCTGCATTAATTCCTCAGCAGTGGGATGAATGAGAGGAGGAAGTGGCATATTACATTGCAATCTATTTAACTGGGACAGAGCCAAGCAAATTGTGTCTGGAATGAACACTCCAGCCAAGGTATCAAAATAAGTCATTGTAAATCCTACCCTTCAGACACACATCAGGGCTCATATCCCTCTGGGGAAGTTACTTCGGTTTCACATGGGCAATAAAATATCTAGAGGAAATCTTATCAGATACTCTTGCCAGGCAGCAGATGACTACAGCTCTGGTGTCCCCGATTCCCTCTTATTTTAATAAAGTATCCAATGATCAGTGATTCCTCCAGTTTCCCCTTCATTAGTTCTATGTCAGCAATTCCACCGTTTGACCCATCAAGCACAAAAAAGGGACTATTGCTTTTATTCCGTTCCTTCAGCCTGGGTTGAGCTTCCTCTCTGCAGATTCAGCCTAAGGGTGAAGATCACATCCTTTTTCTGCTCCTTGACACGTCCTCACTTTCAAGAAACCTGTTGCTGTACCGAGCCAGATTCCCCATCAGTAGAGTTCCAGTTGCATGTTGGGGCCAACCACTCTACAACCCATTGAGACAGACCAATCAGGACTTCAGGGCCAACACAATCTCATTGTTTGAGACAGCATACAGCAGGCGCTTAGAGCCAGATTTGATTTTGCAGTGCAGACAATACCAAGTCAAATAATCACATACTCAAAAGACACAGGAGAGCAAACAGCCCACGGAGAAAGGTGCCGTTAGCAATCACATCACCAGTAGCAGCAATTGCCACCAATTCCTCTCCAGTTATTGCCACTCTTTCTGAGCAACGCTACACACCAGCAAGAGTGTATTTCCAGCTGTGTCCTGGGAACAGCCCCCCGGGCAGGAGCTACTAATTTTTTTACTGAATCAATGTCCTGAAGCAGCAGCTGCAAAGACCACATGAATGCCTTTGCCGCCAGGGCAGAAGGCAACCCATCACTGTCCACCCACTGCCAACAACTGCAGGGACAAATATCTCCCTTGGCTTTGCACCTCCGGCCGTCTCCCAAATTCTCTTGTTTACCTCTTGCTTTCAATTGCCTATAGACCTGTGGGCTTAGCAGAACTTTTGTTATTCCTGGTAGGTCAAAGATGTATTGGGATTTCATCCTTGGTGAGGAAACAGAATAATAGGGATGTACCTCACCTGTGCAACAAGCATACCCTTCCTTCCTGTACTCCTGCCCTTTGAAACCCAGCCATGGATCAGATCTTCAAAAACCCAACCAAACAAGCAGAGCTACATCACTGAGGGGCCACGTGTATGACATGTCAAACCCATGTCACACAGGTTTGATGACAGGCATTGAAGTCTCAATCCACACACTTACAGTGAACACCATGGACATGAAAGGCAGCCAGTCACCTACTACAAATAGAGACCTCTGCAACTGCCAGCAGAGCCAAAACAGACTTAGACACAATAAACTGGCTTCGTGCAGTCAAGACTGGTGTAATCCACATTGATTTAAATATGCCTCAGGCCATTCATTTAACTAAGATAAGTAGATGCTGGATAAAAACAATCCCACTCTACCCCAGACAGATTAGGCACATGCCAGTTCTCCATCAAGGGTCTCAGCTAACGCGTCTGATATCAAGACTGGCAACACTAATATTATCTTGGCATTACTTTAAGGCCTGGCTTAAATAAGATCTATGGGCCTCCAAGGTTAAGGAAAAAAACACTGCCTCCAGTTACAGATAAAAGCTTGTGCCTGCGAGTTACACAAACTCAGCAGCTGCTAGCTGGGCCATAAAGTCAGCTGTGGTAGGAGCTGGGCAATATCTCAACTCCTTTCAGCAAATATCACACATTTCTGAATACTAGCCAGTCACAAGCCATCCAGTGCCTTCACCAGCAGGATGCCTGCTGTCCTACAGACTGTGGACTCACGTGCACCAAGGATTCTTTCCGTGAGCCCAGCAATGCAGTCTGACTACTGCAAGACCCGCAGGCAATAGGAGACTTCTTACCTCTGTGTGGAATTTGTTGTCACACAAATACAACGACGTATTGATTGGTTTGAAAGGTTCAAAGTCAATGTTGACTTTCTTCTCTTTTCCTTCTTCTGTCACAATTGTTCCACAGTAAACAACCAGACCATTTGGAGGTACTACAAAGGACACAAATCAATTTGAGATTACTAAGAAATATTGCAAGCTGTACCCATCAAAACCCAACTACTAGGCTACGAGACCTAAGGCAGAGCTGAAATTGAAATTCTTAAGTTTTTTTACTTTCCATTTCCCCTACCTCTTTCCCTCCCAGATCTCTACAATGGAAAACCATTTTAGTGCACCTCCACCGGACAGCTTAGTGCGGGAAGCTAAAGGTAACACTGATGGGAAGACTTAAAGCCGCAATAACATGCATCTGGTCTGTTAAACCCATCAGCTTGCAAGCTCAAAGAATCCAGAAAAAGGCTGAACATCCCTGTGAAGCTTTCCTGGTTCTTATACAGTGATTTATAGACTGTCCATCTCAATGAAGGCCACTTGTCAGTGTAAAAACAGTAGTGATGAGCTCATTTCCAGGACTTTAGATGGCCTGAGTCTATTTCCTCCCAAACTGATGGTAGCTGCACAGTGGCACGCAGAAGGCATAAGTAAGGTTCTGCTTGGTGGAAAGCCACTAGTTTAATGCAAATGAACTACTGTGGAACAGCTCTCAAGGCTGGCTAAGTTCAGAAGGGTCAGCACTTACTGAAGACAAGGACCACCCTACTATTCCAGTTTCAAGGGCGGCCCCTGAAGCAGTCATCCATGGGCAACACACTTGGAATACCAGTGTGAAATAGCAGCACGGGCCAGATACGATTAGCAAAAAACTGCGTAATGCAGGAACTTACAGCTGCTTCCCAGCAAGGGCAGTTTGCCAGCATCCATACAAGCTAGAAGTTACCTTTGTTATAGAGTTTCAGTCTTTGCTGTACAGATGTAATGGCTCCCAGTACTGAAAGGCGATTCACTCGAGACTTAATGTTGGAGGCGGTGCCAAACTCATCCGCTAACATTTTTGCCACTCGTGAGATCTGGTCTTTGGGGGGAATGATCAATGATATCATGCTGGTACCATTGCTGAGAAAGGAAAAAAAAAACAAAACAAGATGGGTTGTGAGCAGCTACCAGCCAAAGCAACAAGTGTACCCACACCGTATTCCATGCATGCAGCTGTCTCTCCTCCCACCCCTCAAGAACGCTTCACTTCACTGTTATCCGTGCAATTCCCCTTCTGCTGGACAGTGATGAGAAAGAAAAGAAAATAAAACAGGGTGTTCAGAAGATTTGACTCCATGACCAAGTGTTCAGGTCAGCCACTACCAAGCAAGTCCTCCAAAAGCTGCTCAATTAGCCTGGGATACTACTCTAGAAAAAAGAATATATGTGAAGACTAAGGGCTGCCAGCTGAAGGCATGGAAGCAGTCTCCAGCAGAGATTATTTAAAACAATGCAGCACATATTTTAAGGACATTTTTAGGCCCATTCCATTTGTTCTCAGACAGCTGGAGCACTAGCCAGCCCAAGTGCTGTTTTAACACTTTGTTCTCCTCAGATTACAACAGAAAACTGAACTGGAAGGATCCTTTTGCAGCGGTTAGTCTTTTCTGCTTTCCTGATAGCATTTGGCTTTATAGACAAGCTCACCAACTCTGGCAGCTGCTTTAAACAAAGCACACTTAAGTATGACTGCTAGCTCAGGAGCACCAACCCCAGGCACAGTCAGGAGGTAAGAGCCCCACAAATCACAGAACTAGCTTAAATAAAATGAAAAAAAAAAAAAAAAGAAAAAAGGGTCAGTTTGATATTAGTTTTTCCTATAGCTTTGGGGTGGATCCTGCAGAGGTCTTAATCCCCAAAGCAGCCTCATGGTTCAAATCCATTCAAAGCCAAAACGAAAATGAGGGAAGTTCCCATCCACCTTCCAGCAGGTACCTCCCATTTGCCATCGAGCATCCCAGATGTCTGCAGTGCTGCTTCTCCATGATCTCAAATTTAACCCAGACCTCCTACTTCACATTAGAGTAATGGCATAAAAATCAAATACCTCCTCGTATCCTCTGGCTGTCTCAAGGGCAAACCAGCTAAGCTCTGTGAAAAAATCTCTACTTAAGATTCTCAGTCAGAGGACCAACAAAGTGCTTTTCAGCCATAAAAAAGGGTTTTGCTCTTTTATATTTCTTACAGTAGAAGACGACTAATGCAGTACCTGCCTGCTGCTGTTTGAGCTTGTCGTGCACCAGCGTCCTGCCTGAAGTGTTTGGGCTACAGAGACAGCAGGGAAGTGCTTTAAAAAGCATCACTTCATTAGCCTCTTTACAGAAGTTGTACACCCTCTTCCCAAGATCTTCAATTCAGGCCAAGTTGAAACAGATGCTGCTAGGTCAAATAAGTCCCTGACCTTAAAGACAACTAATTGGTTTTAATATCCGAGATCCCCATACACACTAATCAAGAAAGTCGCAAAGAGACACTTGCACACGTTATTCCCAGAAGGAGCTTTGAGCCATGCTGACAGCTATCAGACTTCCAGGTCACACCAGCCAAGAATACTCCATGCACCACTCAATTAAAGCCGCCAGCCACCCCAGTGAAGGGCACAAGCCTGAGGGGAGAGATAATGGCCTCTCATTCCCAGCAGGCTCCTTTGAGTAAGAGGCTGATCAGGACGAAAGCAACTCTTCCTGACTTTTCTGAAAGTAGCACTCTTGAGGAAAGCTCACGCAGTTCGTTTCTTTAAAAGAAGAGACTCTCAGACTTCCCAGAGATTAGAAGGCTCTGCGCAGCACGCCCAACTTGCTGCACAAACTAAGGGCATCCTGATGTGGCAGGTGGGAGATGGGACCGTTCTGCCCCTTGGGCACTCCACAGCTTTCCTGCTAAGAGATTTCATGGAATTTTTCCTATATTGAGGACCGAGGGGAAAGAGCAGACAGCAAGCTAGGGAAGTAGGTGGGAATACCATAGAGGGAGACCTCCCAAGACCAATTCTTCAGTAAAAAAGCACTTGTAAAGCTATCTTCAGTTTTGAAATGCAAGCCACCCCTCAAATCCCAGCCCCTGGCCTCATGTTATGTTCCACTGCCCCCAAAATACTGGCCAGATTGACATGGGCATTAGCAGAGCTGCTGGCCAGAGCGCAGCTCTATGTACTGCGAGCCAGCCTGAAGGGGCCACTGGGACCGGTGTTTATTTATATTACACACATCTTATCTATAAGGCAGTCACACGTGTCACTCAGCTCGCTGTTCCTTAGTTACACCCTGCCCAAAGCACCCTGAGGTAACACAGTGGACTTCGCAGGCCCTCGTGATCTATTACTGCAAACAGGAAAACGAAAAGGGTCTCCCAGATGACACATTCTCCCTCATTTACGTCTCAATAGTTTAACACAGCACGGTACTGTGCTTGGTCCAACCCTGCAAGCAAATTCCAGCCTGGATTTATATCCAAAAGCACCTTCCGTTACCAACATCAAGTGCATTTCTTGGGTTTGACTTGCTTTTGCCACTATTTACTCAGCCAAAGCTACTTCAGGCACCGAGTCCCGCAGAATCCAGCAAAGTCGCAGGCGTGCAGCTTGCCACGGGAGCAGCGGTCGCCGCAGCACCTCACAGCATCCCAGGATGCTGGAGCTTGGAGCACAAGGAGTCAGCCAGCTCGTCATCCCATGTCCTCGGGCACCCAGCAGCTGCAGATTTGCACGAGTGACCAGGATGGCTGCAGGACTCCCTCATACACCACCAAGACCTTGTTATGCTCCCCTAGAAAAGCAGTTTTCCCCCTCTCAAAGCAAGCTTGTACCTGTACATGACCCTACTGAAGGACAGCAAGTTCTGAAAACCTGGTTGCATCTGTTAAGTTTACTTTGATGAGGCAACACAAAGCAAAGAGTTCCTAATAAAATTGAAGTTCAAAAACACTCAGGAAAAAAATAGGTGACTCCACATAGCAATACAATGTCCAGGTTTCCTGTTCATCTTCGCAGCCACTGTGCCTGAAAAAGATGTCAGGTATTTTGGCAAAATCCCAGCTGCGCGCTGGGTTCTGGAGTACTTTTACTCTGGTAACGACATAGGGGAAATCACGCTGCCTACGACCTCCCAAAAAGGGCCTTTCCAGAAACCAGACCTAAACCCCGCTCTGCTGCGCACGAAGCACATGGGACATGTGCTGCCTGGCAGGCCACTGCCAACCACGAACCCTCCAGCAAGCACACTGCCAAACAGAACTTCATTACAGAATTGTTACAGCGAACAATTAAGCAATCAATCTAGATTAAGGGCAGCGCTCGCACTGGCAGCTTGGGGATCGAACGTGCAATGAGCTGGTTCTTCCCTGTATCATTCCCAGCACTCCTGCAGGAAGGATGGACCCAAAGCACTCCAGATTATATTCTGCTCAGCGGGATCCCGATTTCCAAAGGCAGCGTTGCTGAGGTTTCCCTCCCTGGTTTTAGTGCACTCAAGACAAATTACACTAGATCAGCTGGAAGCTAACTGTCAGACTGAACTGAGGCAGGCAGTTTAGAGCAGCGAGAGACAGTTGCTGTCCCTGTTCTGGGCTAAGGACTGCTTGCACAGCGGCCAAATAGCTGCCACTCCCAGGGAAGCGCGTGCATCGAGACGCAGAGCGCTCCAGGAGGTTTGCTTTGTCAGAAACCGGCACCCGGGACCACAGGACAACACATGTGCCACCGCGCAAGGAGCTGCAGAGGAGAAAACAATTAAAAGCATTAACTGCACCTGTCCGCACGCTACAAAGAAACAGGGGGGCAATTAAGTGCCAACCTCTGGAAAGGTAGGAACACTTCACTGTCTGGGTGCTATGGTTACTACTCACGCTGCGCAGCCCTGCCAGTAATTGGCAATTAGCTCAGGTTTAGCACGGCCGGGAAGCTACCAGCATGAGGTATCTCTAGGATAGAAGGTGACGATTAGGGCTCTGACTTTGTTCTTAAACCACCACAGGTGGGCTCCAACCTTGCTCCAACAACCCACCAGAGAGCTGTCTGGGGGAAAGAGGGAAGCAAACCCAAGCCTGTTCTGTTACTGAAACTTGAAGGTTACGACAGTTTGAATTTCAGACAACTGCACCATAAACCAACAGGCTTCCCAGTCGCAGACAGACCTAAGAGCAAACGTTAACAAGTTATCACAGCGAGTGGCAATGTGCACAGTGCTAAATCACCACTAGCACAGCCCCAAAAAGCTGAAGGGAGAAAAAACTTTGCCAATATTCCTGCGAGCAGGTACTACAGCATCCAAGCAGCTGGTTTTCCCTGCAAGATCTTCCTGCACTGCCTAAGAGGTACGATCAGCATCTGGCTGTGCCTTATGACAGCCGTGGCGTTTCAGACCAAGAACCTCCTGGTTATTTTTGGAAGAGCAGGGATTTCACAGGAGACACGCCAGCTAGATTGCTGTGCCGAGTCCCAAGCCACGGCTGGCACCAGGAGCGGTGCCCACTGTGTATGTGTTTGACAGTTCAGCATGAGGAAGCCACCGCAACAGAAGGCAAGGGCACAAAGCGAGCAGTGTGTCACGTTTGAAAGGAGCTGCCAAGTCTGTCCCACGGATGGCTTTCAGTACAGCTGGCAGCTGACCCTCCTGTTCTGGGTGGCCGTCGTCATCTACAGGGATTCGGTTTCCACTCTTTGCCCATCAGAAGGAACAGCTGAGCAGATCCTCAGACCTTCAGCTTTCAGCTGAAACTAGAAACTGGTCTAGTGTTTTTCTAAAAGACTCCCACCGTCTTACATAGCTTTAGGTCAGTGAAATGGTAACCTGCATGGCCACGTACCACCCAAAGTACCAAACGCAGAAGCACCGACTGTAGCTACCCTCAACGCAGCAGACAAGAGCAATCCCAACCAGAAGCCTGAGGAGGAGCAGTCACTCAACCTGTCTCCTGGAGTTTGGGATACGCGCTGGCAAGGGAGAGCATTAATTTAACAGACACGCTATATAAATAGCACTTCCTGGCCTACCCTGTGCTATCAGAGGAGACCTGACAAACAGCAGCTGAGCAGTTGCTCCACAATGAAACACTTCACACTAATAGCACGCTGTGCAACGTGGGGATGCAGGGGCAAGGAAGGTCAGTCATTCCCAATGACTCAGAATGAGCTTATTTTTACAGGGCACTGGCTTCATGAGCGTCTCGCCTTCCCCAGGAACCAAGGGCAGCAGGAGGCCTATGTGTAAGTGCCAGAGACTGGCAGGAGCATGGAGCAAAGAGCCTTCAGATAATCTGATCTTAACCATGCACCACAGCTAGGAAGCTTTCTATGAAGTAACTGTTACCACATACTGTTTCAAGCCATGTTACCTGCCCCAGGTAACGTCTGTTGGTCTCCATCCAAGAGGACTGTGGATTATTGGGCAGGGGGAGCCCAAGCTGCCTGGACAGCCAAGACTACTCAGGTTACACGATGGTTAGACCAGTTCCATCGCTGACACATCCACAGCCAGCTGCAAGACAGGTGCCAGCAATATCTACGTAATCCAAGGCAGAACTTCACCAGGCACACAGCACGGGTCCAAGAGAAGAGCAGTGCTTTTGAACAAATATCCACATAGCGCTGCAGGCACACAATGCTTCAGCAAAGGACCACGTTGAGAGCGCAGTCCACCCAAGCAGCGATGCAAGTAAAGAATATTTGAGGTTTTTTGGATCCTGTATCTCAGCAGAGATGTTGAACAAAGTGCTATAAAGTGTCCTTTGGTACAGGCAAGTACAAAACTGCTGGTTTCGGTTCTCTTACAAAACATAGGCCATTAGACACTCCCTGTTCATATAGCCCTGTACGCAACAGCACAGACCTTGCCATAGGGAATTTCTATGCATATGCTCTTACAACTTATGAATTACGGCTGTGAAGCACATAAACAGGTCAGAGCTGTGCCCTTTAAAGATTTAATCAAATAGGCAGTGGCTCAAGTCTACTTGAGATGCCAAATCTAGGGAGATGACAGCAGATGCAAAAGCTACGTAACATTTCCTGGAAATCCTGTCAGCTTGCTAGGAAAGAGCAGAGACAATCTTAAAGAGTCTAGGATACCTTCAGGGGCAACGTCACCTGGAAGCTTACCCAAAGACTGCACCGCCTCTATGTGAGAACATCAGTTGAACGCTTTGCTACAAACACAGCCAACATGCCTCAATCTAATTGCTGCTTGAGAAGCAACAGCTTTTTGTGGTGTCTCCATGAGAAGCAGATGAAATCCCACTCCCTTTTCAGACGATGGTCTCAAAGCACAGCTCGAGCAGGAGACAAGCTGCACAGATACCTGGACAGAGCACACAACACCAGTTAGCTCACAATGGGACCTACCATTAGCTCCTTTGAAGTTTAATGTAAAGTTGGGCTGAAAGCTGTGCTGTTTGCAGTACTTTCTACAGCATCGTTTCAGCAAGAACCTCATAACCCTCACCTCAGGCATTCTGCATTTCCCACAGGATATACGAGAACTCTGCATCATCTACTAAAAGGCAACATCAATACAAGTTGTTTCTCAAAGGTTTCCAGGTCATCCAAAGAAGGGTATGAAGATAGGGAAGAGACCAGTTCCCAAGCAAAAGTAAGGCAGAGGTGACCTCTCTAGATCCAGTTCCACCTCTTAAGCACAGAAAAAGCACAAGATGGGTGCAGGGTGGATACGAGGCAAGGACTGCAGAGCCAGAAGACCAAGTAATTCTTTCCCCAGGAGTACTTTTCAGAATAAGCATTAATTGGAGAAAGCCAGCCGCTCTCCCCCGAGTGGAAGAAACACTCCAGATAGCTAATCCCCGTCAGTCTTCGAATGCCACCTCTGCTCTGGACAAAGCAAAACCACTTAGCTGCACAGCATGCGGCCATGCAGCTATTACCACCATGGCTCACACAATGCCAAGCTGCCGTGCTGCAGCTCTGTCCCAGAGCCCTAGACAGGAATCTTCTGTCACATCTGCCAGCATTACAGGAAGATGATATACAAAAAGCACTCTGTGTAACCAGAAACAGATTTAACATGGACATTAAGACTCTCCTGAAAAGGTATTCTGCCCTTCTACCCTAACCCACTGACCTTCTCGAAGAGGAAAAGCCCCCAGATACCAAGCAAGGTTAACGACCACAAACTAGGGAGCGAAGCACCAAGCCAGAACCCACCCTAGAAAAGAGAAGTGAGCCTGCTCTCCTCAGTGCACCCCCTGCTTCTGCAGCAAGGGAGAGCCTCCCACAGGGAGGCAGCAGATGGTTGCTTCAGCAAAGGAGCGGAGGCAAGACCAGCTAGTGTCTCCCCAAGGGTCAGGCAAGGTAGTGCTTCCCCCACCCCCAGCAGTCGCTGGGCTGCTGCCAGGACCTGCCTCCTGAGCTCAGCACACAGCACTCCCCAGGGACAGCAAGGAGGTGAAAGAAGAATCAGGTCACAGACCTCTATTCCTCCACATCGCAGAGAATTTGGCCAGGTGTCACGCGTCCGAAGGCTGCACAGGTAGCGGGTAACAGCAAGCCCTTGCCCGTTGTTCCACCATGTACTACCTGCACAGAGGTCAACACAAGAAGCTCCATGCTCCGGGCTTCCTCCCGTCCCCAGCTCTGACACCGCGGCTGCTGCTCCGGCAACTGCCAGCGCCCAGCACCCAAATCAGTTCCGCGGCTCCAGGAGCAGACCCCGGCTCCATCCCGCATTGCTGAAGAGCACTGAATCAGCACGCCCCACAGGGAAGGTGAATCAATGCCACTCTGAAATCCTTGGATCAAAGGCAACACATCACAAAACATAATTGCGTAGGCATGTTTTGAATAGGCCTTACTGGCTGCATCTGACCTCATGCAGAAAGCCCGGATGCCCAATTACTGGTAAGTGGAACAGACATTTCTGCACTTCAGACGTTTGTGACTCACTGGGAGGCTCAGTTTTGCCACAGCTCCCCTGCTCTCCCTCCTCTCTCCTATTATTAATGCTCCAAGTTTAAAAGACTTGTTGCATTATGTTAATGGGCCAGTTGGGTACAAGACGTACACAGAGGGACTGAAGCAACAAATCCAGATTTGCTTGTTAAGATGTTAATGCCTCAGAGCTACATGAGAATAGGGAGCTAACAGGAGAGGGGGGAAAAAAAAAAATATCCGGTTGCCACAAAGCCAAAAAGGTCTGTCCTCTTTTGAGATGTTTGCTTCCATCATCTACCACGTCATTTATCTTCAGCAGCCAGGGTCTCATTCATTAGCTCTATGTGAATGACGATCTGTGTGTGAATCACACTGCTCACTAACGATTCACGCGGTTGTAAAAGGGTATCAGGCTGCTGAGCTACCAAAGGCTATAAAACACTTACTAGAGCTCTTCTCTGACACACAACCCTTCTCCCAGATCCCGTCATCTTCTGCCACTTGCTAGTGTGTACTCTCAAAACAGCACTTCCTACCTGTTGCTGTAATCCAGAAGGAACAGGTAGAGCAGGCAGATGAGAAAGCCCAGGAAATGTTTTGCAACAATTAGACACAGGCAACCAGCAGGACGTCAACAACCCTTTGGACATTCCCCGTGCTCCAGCTGCCTCCTGGCCTGGCACAGGGAGAAGGGAGCGTTCTCAGACCACCCACCCTCGACTTCACCAGAACACAAGCTCTTAAGAGACACTGCCTCCGGCCTGAGAGGTCTCATCAGCCCTGCTCACATGAAATCCACACTCAGCTTCTAACCCTAGCGCTACGAAGAGACTGGAGCAGTCAGGGCAGGGAAACGGCGTACGCAGCTGCAGCACATCCTATGTGATTACCTGCCACAGAGCTCTCAGGTATCACTTCTGCCCTGCACTATTTCTGTTCCGGCCTCTCTGCAAGCGTCCCCTCCTTCTCCTCACCAGGAGCAAAAGGCAGTATTAGTATCTAGCTTAGGTAAGAACTTAAATCATAACCTTTTCCCTAAACACTCCACACTTTAATAATGGATCATAAAGCCAAAGCAGAAAATCCATTGTCAGTAAAGACAAATTCCACGTGTCACCCCGCAGATGCCACTCTTCCAGTCCTTGCCCTGCTCATCTGTGACGTTTCCCACAGAGCAAAGAGACAGCCATTTACCCCAAGGCTGGCCCAGCCCAGTTTCCAGCAGAAGCAAAGGTAGGCCCACTGGAGACATCAGCTTTTGGTGGAGAGATCCTCAAGGCTCTCCCACAGCAGGCACCAGCACGACATATCAGCGCTGCAACCTAGTTAACGCAGCACAAGCTGAAAAGCCAACTACTACCTGGCACAGCACTGCTCTTCACAGCTCCACCAGCTCACGCAGGTCTCCATCGCGCTCTACGCCCTAAGGTGAAAGCGTCAGCTCCGCAGAAACGGATCTGTACCAGCAGTTGAACTGTTTTGCAGAACCCAGACCCGAGGCACAGCCACAATGACAAAAGGTTCTCGATAAAGAAGGCAGGGAAAGAGATCTGCTGCCAGCCAAGTTGGGGAGACAGCCTTTGAACCGACGCACCGCTGGCAGCAGAGCCAGAAACCAGTCACAGCGACGAAAGACCTCACCAAGTCCTCCTCCTGGTGCATGACATCACTTAAAGACCAGGTAGCTGCACCGGTACTCGCCTAGACACGGTGGGGTGGTCACACTCACGTGAGATACAGCACACCACCGTACCTTCCATGCATACGTTGTGCAGCAGAGGAATTCACACCAGAGTTAAGAATCGACTCTGCTTGCACACTCGGCTGTTCAGCGGTTATTCCAGCACAGCTGCAGCTTCAGTGCAACGAAGCTGCACGGCAGAACAAGCCATCCACAGACAAGTGCTGCAGACACTCCCAGGAGTGACCGAGTGTTTGCACAGCCTAAGTCAGGAGAGAAACTCAGCTCAGCGACACAGCCCCGTATAACCCCAGCACCAACAGCTTCTCAGCACTTGGTTCAAAAGAAATCAGGAAGAAGGGAAATCCGTACAGGACATCTACTTGCAACTGACCCCAGTTATTCCTCACATGCACCCCAGCAGCTGGCATGGCTGCAGCGTTGACAGCTGCAGTGTTAACCCACAGGAAGGTGGGCTTTGGGGTCACTTTTGGAAAGGCCTACCACACTAACAGTAGAACAGGCCAACACTATCTTGCTCTCCGGAACCAGCAGGTTGTCCAAACAGGTCTCAGCCATGCCAACTTGCCTGGTCACAAAAGTGGCACCATCCCAGGACACCCCAGATCAAGGTGCAGAGGTGCGCAGCCTACCACCCACCTTCACCCAAGCAGCCTCCTGTCCTGTCACACAAGGTTGGAAACAGCAGCAGCTTGAGGCTAATTCCAAATCTGGGCCCTTCCACTGGGACCAGCAAAGCTCAGGATGGACCACAGGAGAGTCCAGCTGCAAACGATGCTTTCTGCAACACAAGCTGTGCAAGTCATTTATGTCTAAGCAACAGGTCAGCTTTTCCACCCTCAAGCCAAACCAGTACATGTTTCACTTTGCAGGAACTCCCACACATTTTCAGGCCTCTGTTCTTCCCAGTGACTTTTTATTTGTCTCATGTTTGGTTTCTCCCATATAGCAGCTGGAAGTCTCCTGCTAGGGTTTAGATTCTGCTAAGTTGAAACTGCATCGCTTTGCTTTCCCATGGCTCTGGAGACACCAAGACTTCCCCTTCTCTCACCATTTCTCCATTCTCCTACCTTGAGACATTTCTTCCAGTTACCACCAGAACAAGTGACTTGTTCAGACTTAGTTTTTGCATTTGCTCAGAAGCCTGCACACACCCTGTTCCCCCACCTTCCAAATACTTGATTTGTAAGCGTTCTTCAACACACTCTGTCAGCCTTCGTTGTGCTTGCAGACAGAGCCTTCAAAGACACCGCTCTTTTTGCCTCCTCTCTCCCTGTTTCAGTAAAACTGCTAACAGCTACTGCTCTGAACAGAAGCCTAGCCTGGCCTTTAAGTTCAAGGCAGGAGAAATGTCTCAAGGCAGCAAGTTCCTGAAGGTCTTACCATTATATTGCAGCTCCACACCCCGCATCAGCACCTGCTGCGCTCTCTCTCGGGGTCAGAACGCCCGTCTGGCCAGCCGAGGTGTTAGCAAACTGCTTCTGAGCAGAGCTGTTTGCCCTCATTTCCAAGACTTTGAGAAGGTTTCCAAACGTGATTCAGATGTGACGTCCACGCCTGCAAGGAGGCTGCTAGTTGTTGCCGATACTTGGTTTTGCCAAGCATTTACAGCTTAGATGAGCAGAAAAAACTGACCGTAGCTCTGCTAACTATTCAGAACTGCAACGACCAAAGGAACAAAGAGTGATTGTCAGTTTAGCACTGACACCGGGAAACTGCATGAAGCAACAGCAGAAAAGCCCTGAGAGAGAGGATAATGGGAAAATATAGTGGCTAACACCGCTTCGACTTGAGCTGCTGCAACATCCACATGCAAAGACATGGCTGCAACTTCTCCAAGGCACAGCCTTTCACCGAGACTCTGTTTTACACAAAATAACTGTGGGCTGAAAGCAGAATCCCTTCGCAGGGGAGAAGCAGAGATGCTTGATGAAAGTCAGAGTGCTCCGAGCTACCAGAGACGAGTGACAAGGCTAAACTTCTCACAAGGGCACAGCTTGCTTATCACCAACCTTTTACCCTCATCTTCTTCTGGCTAGAAAGGTTAATTGCCTGCGGCACAGAACTCGGGCCCCATTTGCTCTCACTCGTACACGCTCTGCAGATACCAGCTACTCCCCCTTCCCTCCTCATCAAATCGGAAAGATCAACTCATTAACTCTGTACAGTATCAGACAGTTTGCAACTCCTCTTTGGAAGAGCTAGGAGGAGATAACAGACACTTCTGGTTTAGGAAGCAAGACACAGGCAAAAGCTCCTTCTACTCTCTGCCAGCAGAGATAGGGTTTTGAGGGAGGTTTGGGGGTTTTAAAAATTACTTTTTGTTGTTTTGATTTGCCAGGTTCTTGCTATCCAGAGATCAGCAAGAAAGCCAGCTTTCCTAAGCAGAGCTGGGAAAGTAACACAGGCCATTCTTGCTAGGACGTCACCTTAAAGTTTGAGAAGCAGTCTTACCCTCGCTGGCCTCTAGCTGATCAGCTTCTGGTAAAGCTGAGGCTCTAATCTTCTCCCTTGCTTTTCTGACCAAATACTGCCATTTACCTCGTCTGTCCCAGAAACGATAAAAGCATTTCCTTGCTTTTATGCTCACTTAACATTTTGATAACATTCCACAGATTTCACTGAGATTTTACCAAAATAGCTGGATAACAGCAGAGGTGCCCCAGCTGCCACTTGCTAACTGAACGTCTACCTCCAGCTTCCTCCATTTCCCGTCCCTTTGATCCACTGCCGGAACAACCGGCACATGAAACTGGGACACCGCTGCTGGGTCACTATGAGGAGGACATGAGTAAGGGAAGGCGGAGACGCCAGGGAGTCCCTGGCCCTCCACATCACCCTATTTAAAGGCTTTGCCCCCTAACCCACCCCAGAACAGGTCTTCCTACTCCGCAGGAAGAGGAAGCGACTCTCCCAAAGGCCGGAAAAGCCTGTTTCACTGCCTCACACCTCTGGTGCCGGGGAGCCTAACGCTTCTGGTGGCAGAAGCTGCAGCATCTCTTCCCCTTAGTGGGCCCAAAGAGATCAGGATAATTTTAACTACGACTCCCTGGAAGCGCGATGCGGTTTTACAGGTAACAGGCATAACCTTGCTTACGGCAAGGATTGCTAGCATCAGCAGCCTGCCTCAGGTGGAGGTTTAGCAGCTAGCACATATTGAACTGAGGAACAGCAGTATCGCGACATTTAAGAGACATGCTGGATCCAGAGGGCTCAGCTAAACCTCCTACACGCGTTTTATTGAGCTTGCAGCATCGTTACCACAAAGTAGAGATGTGCCAGGGATCACTTACAGGGAAAACAGCTGGGCTGTGGCCCCAAGAAACAGTTTCCCCTACCAGCCACCCGCTCCAAGCTAGCCCTTCAGCCTCACCTCTCCCAGGAGCTCCCCAGTATCAGTTTTAATCTTGTTCTCTGCAACGCTCGTCTATTCCAAACGACAGGAGAGCTGCGCTGAAGGCAGACATGCTTATGCTACCACAGTGTGAATGAGAGTGCCAAAACACTAACTGTACCTTTCCAAAACACAGCCCGGCCTCCCTCAGCGCTGTCACAGGGACCCAGAGCCGATTCGCAAGCTGCGACGGATGTCCGTGGCTCCCCGAGCCTTTCAGCTCCACGGCAGGAGTCAGTTACACGCTCCCGCGCCGGCTGGGACCTCCCCGCGCGTACAGCGCGTGCTGTCAACACCGCGCGAAGGCACAGCGAATGGTCAGCTTCAGCAGCCAAAGCCTACTCTGCTGCAGGGAAGGAAAACCCTGGCTCCACACTCCCTTTTCCCACGCTCTCATCCCTTGCACAGCTACATAAGTCAGATAAAAAAAAAAAAAAAATTAGGGTGACGTGTGGCTTGGGATCCCCTCCTGCCTGGGTTAGTTTTCAGCGGAATGATTCCCCGGCCCACTCCGCACAACAAATGCCAGCACTAAGGGAAAAACAAGACAGCGTCATGGCTTACACGAGCTGTCCGAAGGCAACTCAACGTTTGGGTAGCCAGAGCACGACGCCAGCGCTGCCCTAACTAGATGAATACCGGTTCGGATGAGCCTGCGGAAACTGGAGGCACACAAGTGGCTAAGGAGTCACCCTTCACTTTTATTTTCTTGCATTGTATACTGAGACGCTTCTTTGCTATTTTACAGCTCCGGTACTGACAGTTCTTACAATTACTCAACTCCGAGCTGCTTCCTGACAGTGCAGCAGAGCACTGCCGAGTTAGCCACAGAAACGGGCCCCATGTCACCTCTGGCACGGGACAGGCTGTAACACCCAGCCATTTTACTTCTGGGAGGGAAAAAAAAGAAACCAAAGCGCAAAGATGACACAAGCAGGATCAGAGACTTTAAATTTAATACTAGTCAAACTTTGGGAGAGTTTGCTTAGCTCCCTGTCCCCCAGAGCACTTTCACTGGAAGGCGAAGGGGTGAGAAAGATCAGGGAAGCGTTGGTAAGGGAAGTAATACAGTAACTGCTGCCTCGGCCCTGCCGCCCTGCCCTGACCCTGCCTTCCCCCAGCCAGCTGGCCCCTGGGGAGGAGCCCAGGCCTGCCCGGGGCCCAGAGGAGCCGACTACTCCCGCTGGAATCCGCCGTTCCCCGGTGCCAGCTGGCACGGGGAGGCCGGGAGGCACGGCGGGGCCGGACGCGACGCGGAGCCCCGCGGCCCCTCTCCTCCGGCCGGGGACAGACACCTGTGACACCCCCGCAGGGGCGGCCGGGGGAACTCACCCGCTTCGGGAGGGGGACGGGGGATACGGGGGGAAAAACAGCGGAGGAGCCGCGGCCAGCGGGGAGCTCGGCGGCCGGCGCTGCCCTTTCCCCCGGCGGGAAACGCGGTTAAAACGCGCTTACGCTTCCTTTCCGCGACGAAGCCTCCCCCGGTGTCCCGGGGGGCACAGGCCCCTCCCGGCCCCGTCCCCCAGGCCCCGGGCTCGCTCCCCTCTCCAAGCGGGGACCCGGCCGCTTCACCACGCGGCGAAACAAAAGGGCACCGGGGCCCGGGAAGGGGCCGCCGGGACGGGGCTGCGCCTCGCCCTCCCCGCGCCCCCGCGGCGGCAGGCCCGGGGCCGGCCGGACCGGTCAGCAGCCCCCTCGCTCCGCTTGCCGCTCCGGTTCGGACCCCC
>WHYT01014727.1:0-23301 GCA_009806455.1 Tetrax tetrax | reverse complement strand
GCGTGGCCTGGGGCTGGGTCCGTCCCGCCCGTCACCCCCCGGGCGATGTCCCCCCCTCCCGTGTCCCCCTGCCCCGAGCAAGCGCCTGATGTTGCTGCTTTTGGGGGGCTGCGGCCGCCCCCTCACAGCTGCGGGTGGTGGTGGTGGGGGGTGTCTCTCCCTCTCGCCGCGCCCGGCCCCCGCTGCCCCACGGCGCGGCCGGAGCCCGCAGGTGGAATTTTGGAAAAGCCTGCTCCCTCCCGGCCCGCTGCCCTCGGCGTTCGGAGGAAGCCAAGCGGGGCAGGAGGAGATGGGGGAGGTGGAAGCCGCGGGGGTTGTCTCACGCTCCTTTCTCCCTGGAAACGTCACCTTCTCGCGGCCGAGGGCTCCGGTTCGGACCCCAACGCGTCCCGTCCACGGCGGCCTCGGCCGAGGCGCCAAGGAAACGGTGACCGTCCGGAGAAGGGCAGCGAGACCGGGCCGGGGGTCGAGGAGAGGCTGCGGAAACGGCGCCCGGACGGCCCAGGGTGGCGGAGGCCGGCGGGGGAGCTGTGCCCCCGCAGCCCTGTCCTGCGCGGGGAAGATAAGCGCCGGGCTGCCTGGTGTCCCCGGGCAAGGAGCCTCCCTGCCCCACGCCATGGCCGCAGCCGGGGCCTGCTTGGCCGGGGCGTCCCCTGCAGAGACCCCTCGGGGTCCTGGATGAGCGAGGGACTCACGTCAAGCCCCTTCTCGAGGAGCAGGGTCCCCTGCGCGCCCCCACAGCACCCATGAGCCTGGTCTTCTCGTTTTAGCGCGCTCCGTGAGGTGACGCATCCCGGCATCTTGGTGCTGAGGCAGCGAGCCCACCCTTGTGCTCGTGAGGACAGCGGGGCTGCGGGGAGCTGACCCGCCTCTGCACGTCTGAGCACACAACTGCCTCCGAACACAACCACAGCCTCCGTGCCCAGGTGTGCAAACCCACAACCTGCCTTTATCTGCCCCCAAAATTCCAGGCAGTGGGTTTAGGAGTGCCACAACCCAGGGAGCACCTGCCACTTCTGCCTCAGGGACATCCCAAAACGGGACCGGCTGGAAACACAGTGATGAACCGATGCAGAAACCATTTACTTGTTTCTTTTCCTACGTGGTAGGGGGCAGGCTGCTTCCCTGCAGCCCCTCCAGAAGCGATGCTCCCCTGGTGATGCTGAGCAGGCACCGACAGCTGGATGCTGGGGGGTCCCTGGCCCCTGGTAAACCAGCACGGAAGCCCTGCCGGGAGCTGGGCACCGGGCACAGCCGGGCAGCACGGTCACCGGAGCAGAGACCGACCTGGAGCTGGGTTTTTCTATCGACAGGGTCATGCTGGGGAAATGCCGTGGATTTCTGAACTACTCGTTGGATTTCTGAAATCCTGGTTGGATTTAACGTCCTGTTACTCTTCTGAGACTGAGCAAGTATCAATTTCAACCCTTACAGGTATTTCTTCCACGTGCATCTGGAGCCCTTTATAATCCTCCTCCTTGGAGCAGCAAGACAGTGGATTATGCCTGGCTTTAGATGATCTGCTGAGATGGAAGTTTCTGTGCCTGATACGACAGGGACAGCGTACGCAGGTGCCCAACAGCTTACCCTGTGCTTCCCTGGCCATCCTGCCCTTCCAACTCAATCCAGGAACTCTACTCCAAAAAGCACCCGCTGAGCAGCCCCGTTACCACCTCCCGGGCCGAAGCACCCGCTCTCCCGCGGCACGTTCTGCTCCAGCCTTCCCGGCGCGACAGACGCTGCCGTCGGTTGGTGAACTGGCTGCTGACACAGATGCCGAGCAGCGCCTGTCTCCCACAGCCGGCACAGCTCCGCCGGAACGAGGACGGAGCCGAGAGCAGCCACAGGGGCAGAGCCACTGAATTGGAGAACTTTAGTATACTGCTGCGTGTTTTAAAAAGGTGTTTTAAAGAGCAGCCGTGCCGTCACAGCAGTATTTTGTGGAGAAGGCAGAGAGTCTGGGGAAAATGCTGTCAGGAAAAGTGGAAGAAGCCGCTGTGCGCAAGCGGAGATACCCTGCACCTAGTGGAAATCTCAGCCTTCTCTCCCCTGTTCAAGTCAGGCAGGAGCTGCAATGCTGGAATCCGCTGTGCCCGTCCTGTTTGTGTTACCGAACGCGATTACGTTAAGGCAGCCCGGCTCGCAGAGCCCGAGGAGGCTGTGCCTTGCGTGAGGATGCAGGTGCGTGGAAGCACGCAGCACAAACGTTCTGTACAGGCTTCCCAAGATGAGTGTCAGCCTACATGGAAACAACGAACCCCACACCCCCTTTCTCCCCGTGCTGACAGCCAGCTTCCCAGCGGCAGGACGGCAGCAGTTAACTCCTCAGGGCAGGAGTTGCTCATTTTCATGAGATAACAGCCCCGTTGCTGCATCTCCTGCCTTCCTGGTAGTTTTTCCACAGCAAGAAACAGTTCTCAGCACGACACACACCACCCCATTTCACTTTTCCCTCCCCCATTCAATAATTTAGCTTATAAAGGAGGAGCTAAGAACACTACACAAAAAAATAAAGAACATCTATAAAAGATGGCTTTAAACTGAGACAGGGAAAATAATTCCTTCAAGAAGTAAAGGCCAACCCTGATCAATGATTCAGGACCCCAGAGGCCGCGAGATGATGATCCATCCTGTGCCTGATGGCACTACAAGCCCAGAACAGAGGTAAGAGCGCACAGGCAGCAGCCCCTGGGGGCAGCAGCCATGTCCTGGGCTGCCCCTGCTCTGCTGCAACATCTGGCTGCAGTTTCAGGGAGGCAGCAGGAAAAGCTTCCATGGAGGATGGTTTTTAAACAGTTTCACTTAAGGATTCCTTGTTTTCTTTCAGCACCCAAAATATCCAACTTGCTTTGCCAGAGAATTCCCCCTTTTTTTCAGACTGTAGTTTTATACAGGGGATCAGTTTTGACAGGAGCAGCAGCAGAGGGAAATTCAGCACAGAAGTCACCCGCTATCAAGTTTTGTAAAGATTATTCCCCGGAGATGCACAGCCAAGCGCTCCCTGCCATTACCCAGCCCACATACAGGACAGGAGCAGGGCTATGCTGTGACAGAACAAAGCATGTAGCATCACACGCAAGACACACGCCGTCACACACCTAGATGCCCTCGGGAGCAGCAGCTGCTGTGAAAATGCACGTCCTCAGCCACATGTTCCTCAAACTTCCAGGGAGCCATGTTAGTCACACGGTCCAAGTCCACCTCAGCCTGCCATTACCTGTGACAAATAAAGCCCTGCCACTTAAAAACCAAGAAAACAGGACCTGGGCTCATGCACAATCAAATAGTTTGTGTCACTTGTGGAAGATCTACGTCCACACAACCACCCAGGTCAAAGCCCCACAGACTGGGCTGCTCTCTGGAGTGCCAAAAAAAAAAAAAAAAAAAAATCCTTTCCTCCCTCCTAAATATCTGAGCTGTCCAGTGAAGGCAGCAGTGAAGTTTGGTTTTTTCTTTGACTACACACACACAGAGGAAAAAGGAGAAACAGATAAACACATCGTGGCGAGGAGACTGCACCTCCTTGGAAGACTTGGCTACTAAAAGCAGCAGTGGGCAACAGCCGCTCACAGTCTGTGGGCCATCTGAGACGGCTGACTGATGCACAAAGTGCCTGACGGTGAAGTCCCAAGTGCTACGGCAGATCGTGGCAGGACTCAGAGGCACCTGAGTGCAGCAGTGATGGACCCTGACCTGACACCAGATTCCTTCTTTTCATGGGAATGAAGCAAATTCCACAAAGCTGTGCCACTCCAGCTGGCTGACCGGTTCCCCTGCAGGAGCTCTCACGGGCAGTTAACATGTTTGTGTTCTCCATCAAAGGCCAGGATACCAAGAACTCCATGGTGGACACTTTTCTGCTTTTATTTTAAAAAAATCCAGAATGGATCCAGTAACGGTTTTATTATCAAGGAAATTGTTTTACCATAAGCAGAGAACAGCCACAGGATGGAGCAGAAGGCTCAGACAAGCAAAGTATGTAACTTCCGCGTAGCCTCTTCTTAAGAAATAATGTTACAGCTAAATTTGAAGTAACCCCTCTCCTGGAGACCAAGGGTACTAACCCAGCTGCAGACCTGAACGTTCTCTAGCGACAGAGCCAGCCTTCTCACTGCCGCTCACAGGCCTCGTTACCTGCTCACGAGTACTCAGATCCACAAGGAGGGTCCATACAGGTGTTACTCTCCTCCCAGTTCCAGCAGGACTTCCATCTCCACCCTTCGATTTCAGCGACATGGTTTCCAGACGTTGATATCAGATTTAGTACACCATTGTGTCAAGTATCGGAAAGAAATGATCAGCGAGTCCCCAGGTGCCTCAGTTAAATACCACGGGGCCAAACACTTAGAACTTCGTCTGGCATGAATTAACTTTCATCAAGTGACAATTTACCTAGCAGACACATCACTAAGTTTATACATTAAAGAATTTTATATATAGAATACTGCAAAAACACAGTAAGTCTGAATTCTGCCCATTGCTGCTCAGGAAGGTCTCTTCTCTCCCAAGCGTCAAGAAAATCGACCCCTTCTTCATACTCTAGTCAAGGCAAGACAGAGACTTCTTATTGCTTCTCTTCTTTCTGATCCCCCGGGCTTCCAGAACCCTCTCGTTCAGAGGCCATCTGTGAAAGAGTCGGCTGATTAGCTGCAGTAACAACAAAATGCTTCTTCCGGACGTTTTTTTTCCTGGCTAGCTGCTGAGGTTAGATCTAGGCTGAAGAAAGCCCTCCTTCAGGGAGGGCTGGACAAGGGACACAAGCTTCATCTCTGCACCACTGCCACTAAGAGGGAGGAAACTCCCTTCCCGTTACTTACGCTTTCACAGTGGACGTAACGAGCCTACGCTGCAGCACTGGACGTTTTCAGTTTGACACAGAAAAGCACCTTTCCACGTTAAGGAGAGCCTAGCACCACCAAGGTCACCCAGGCAGAGCGTGCCACTTCCACCCTGAGACCTCCCTGGACACATCTGCCCAGGGTGGGCCTTCCACGGGGAGGGAGACTGAGAAAGTCCCGATGGCCCTACTCCTGTAATTTTAGGCAGACTGAACAGGAAGCCTGTTATACAACCATCCTCAAAACAAGTCCAGACATGACATTACTTACGCAGGCACTCTACCCACCTAGGGGAAAGTCCTGTCCGTGCTCTTCTTGATGCTCCTTTTTAGGAGCTTCCAGTACATTTCCATGCAAAACTCTACAGAAACATTAACACCCTGCCTGGAAGGCAGGCTACCGACAGCAGGACAGCCAAGATTTCAAGCCTCCAACTCTACCCCACTTCCTAAAGCAAGGACACTTGGAGGGAGCTGTGCTGAGACTCAGCGCTACCTCCAAGCACAGCTCTCACCTACATTTTTCATGTCCCAACTCCCCCCTCCCCATCTGAGGGCTAGAAAACAGAGATGACTGTGAACCTACCTTCTTGTAAGCCATTTCAAAGAGTTTCAGGGAAGCCTGCTGCAGGCTGCTTGCTGCCTGCCTGATGTTTTCTCCCGTTTCAGTATCTTTACGAGCCAGAAGTTCCCTCATTTTAGCAATTTCTTCCTTTAATTTGTTGCACTGCAAATAAGTCAGAAACAAACATGGTGAAATTGTGCACTTTGTTCACAGAGAATCTCATTCCTGTCATTTCACCCACCTACTGGCCACAGCAAAGCTACTTTTTTTTTTTGCCAAAAGCCATGAAATTAAGTCTCAAACTGAGCCATACAGTCTGCAGGGCCCAGGACTATGCTCAGTTCCCAGTGGGCACCTGTCCACCTCACTAAACGTGCCGCAGTTGGCATTAATCGGTCCCCTTGTTCGCAGCCTCGGCAGAGGCGCCAAAGACAGAAAGCCCCGCAGAGACGGAACAGCTCGCCAAGGACAAGAGCCGCTCCGCCTGGCACACCTCACCACCCAGTCAGTTACCCCGGCAGCCGGGTAAAAAAAGCTGGTTTTCATCTATATTTAAGGCATGTCAGAAAGCCAGCGGGTACGGCTGTTCATCACCCCGTTTAATCCCTTTGTTACACGTGGGAGAAGGAGCGGAGAGGCAAACCAAAGCAATCCGGTCTCATCCCAGCCCCTGTAGCCATCTGTCAAACCCTTCGCGCAGTCTGGCATTTCCCTGCCAGACTGGCACGCTGCTGGAGGCAGGTCTGGAGGAGCGAGGTTACTGGGGGACAGCTGTGCCGGCAGCGCTTGCTCAGCGGCGTTCGCAGTTAGAACGTGGGCAGAGTTCTCATTCAGACCTGCGGGAAGGGGAAGGCGAGCGACGCCTTCCGTGTCAGGCCACCGTCTCCACCCAGACACAGGGTGCCAAGCTCTGCTGCCCACTCGCCCTTGGTGTTCCCCAAAAGACCTCACAGGGAACAACGGTCCTTGCATGGGCACAAGCACTTACGCTCTGTGCCCCTGTGAGAGAAAACTCCAGTAACCATCATCCCAAACACAGGGTCAGCCAATATCTACCCCAGAGAGAGGAGCTGGGCTGAAAACCAGCATTTAAACTGATCAGAGGCCACTTAGCAGCAAACTATAATCCTGTTCCCTCAAACGCCTCACAGAGCGCCTCGGAGCCCTCTTACTCAGCTTCCGAGAGTTGTTAACTTGAAGATTGTGCAAATCGGTTTTAAACTTGGCTTTTGAACTTCATAATGCAGAAATTAAACTGTCACTTAGAATGCTCTGAAAAAGCACTCTTTTGATACGAAATATCCACTTTGCTCCAAAGAGAGAAGAAAAACTGGAGTTAAGTGGATACAGTAACTTTCACTGCCTCCAAGCTCCTGGGTGCTGTGTTTGTACTACTGAGGCTGCGAGACTGCACAGCAGCTCTGCCTTTGTCCCTCTGCTAATACACCGGTAGGCACTGTTCGTAATCTCTAGCTTCTGAGCAAAACTCTCCTCTCACACAGGCCACAGCACAGCTCTTATCAAATAACCACAAGGCCAAGTCAAGGACACAACTCATGCAGGATCTTTTCTTTAACAGCCTCCCAGGCTCTTAGATCTTCCGTGACACTGAACTCGCACTTTGAAGTAGGGTATTTGTTATTATCCAAGTTCTTCTAAGTACGTCCTCACATCCTCTCATCAGACACGTTCATCCCACTCAAGTGCAAAAACCGGAAGAGTCAACAACTGTGCCATCTTTCCACAGCAGGGAAACACAGAGCTGGCCACTGGCCAGAGCCAGCCGTGAGTTAAGTGAGAACTCGGGCAAAGACATAGTAAGGACTCTTACCTCCTTCACTCTTACGGGATCAGGAACCACCTACCTCATCTGCTGGCAGCTGATCCTTGAACTCCTCCATCTTCGACTCCGTGTCATGGATGATGCCTTCGGCCATGTTTACAGCTTCCACACGTTCCTGGGTAAGAGAGCTCGTAAGGGCCTACTGCATACATCTGGGGGATACGAGTTGTGTGTCTATCGACTAGCAGCTGACATTTCTTTCCCCAAACTACCAAATTCCCTTCCAGCTCCCACCCAGCGTCCTTCTTAATGGTAAGGGGGGGAAGAAGAAATGCAAGCAAACCATTTCTTCCTGCATTCTGGCACCAGAAAGCCCAAAGAGGCAGTCTGTGCAGGCAGTGCTCACGTTTTCACACTCAAACTCACTTCCCCAGAAGTAGAAGCAACTAACGCAGCGCGAGTGCTGGCATACTGAAAAAGCCAGCAACTGCAGAGACAGCACAGCTCTCAGTGCTCTACTCCTCGGGAGAGCAACAGAGCTCCTGGAAAATACTTCAAGCTTTTTCAACAACAGCAGCACTAGAGAACTAAAATGCTGGGCTGTTTTACTCATGTCTTACTACAAATGCTTGTAGCATCTCAAGAGTAGAAAAACCCCACTGTGCTAAGTAAGAAAGACCAGTTCCTAACGCTACTGTGGCAAAGACAACCAACAGGGGACAGAGCAGCCTGTAAGTACAGAGCAGCAGCAGTCCTGCTGAGATGTAATTCAGTCCCAGTGCCTATGAACTATTTCACTAGCAAGCGTCTCTGGGACAGCCAGCACTCTCCCATCTGAAAGAACAGTCTACCTGAACAAGGGTGTGGTAATATTCTCAGGAGACTAACCACTTGCACTGAAAGCTGATGAAAAATAATTTTGTTTCTACACTACGTCTTCACTCTTTGTGGGATGTCAATGTTCACAGCAGGATGCTGACTCTGGCAGAGTGATAACTGCACCATGTCTGCTTAAAAATCAATGCTCTATATTTAGCAGCACAATTCATTAGTACTACCCTCATTAAACCAATTATTTCCAACCATTAATCTTATGTATATCACAGGTTCAGTCACTCAACCATGGCAACCATCAGTCTTTTCTTGACAAAGTCAGTGAGGCTTTCACACACCTCCCGATGGCTTCACCTACACCGAGCGCAAATACTGCGCTCAGATGAATGCAGCGCTCGCGATGTCACAGTGGGATTTTAAGCAATATGGAAAGCAAATTCCCACTTACAAAGGAAGAGGCTGAGGTACAGCTTTGTTTGGCAGGTTCTGTAAGTCAAGCCTTAAAACTCAGAAAAGTATCCTAAATATCCCCATACTGCCTTCATTGAAATGGAACATCTCCGTGAGAAGCCAGCTGTAGTAGGCTAGCTTCAAATAAACAGCCAAGATTAACAGGCAGGTGGACGGTGAAGAGCGCTGATGACAAAAAGCATAACTGCAGTTGCAAAGCTCAAATTACTGGGACTGCTGCGTCCACGTCCCAGTAATTCCTCAGGGAGGAATTAAAATGCCAGTCCTGCAGGGCAAGTTACTCAACCCAAACGCCTCTGTGTGCATCTTCTTGCAACTCCAGAGTGTAAAGTCA
This sequence comes from Tetrax tetrax, assembly GCA_009806455.1. Lineage (NCBI taxonomy): Eukaryota > Metazoa > Chordata > Aves > Otidiformes > Otididae > Tetrax > Tetrax tetrax. The sequence continues at coordinate 14,477 of WHYT01014727.1, read as the reverse complement.
GCATAAGGAAGCGAGCAGGTATTTGGGTAACTGCAAAAGCAAACAGCTGAAGAGAAGGCAGAGGAGAACCTGCGGCTCCTTCACGGCGGGCGCAGTTAAGAGCAGAGAACAGCAATAACCAGCAGGTACACTACTGGCTGGGAGTCACCGTGGCGGTCGCATTACCTTTCTTCGCCTGTCTTCCTCTGCGTATTTCTCTGCGTTCTTCACCATGTTCTCAATTTCATCTTTGCTAAGGCCACCAGAAGACTGGATGACAACTGTATTAGAGAAAAAGCATTATTAAAGAATGCACTTTTTGAGGAAAGGAAAGTATTATTCCTCAAACCCTCTCAATGGCAGCAGCCTTGCTCAGGGGCTCTGCACCTGTGAAGACCTCGTGCGCAGCACAAAGACAGCCAGTCTGTGAAGAGGCTGCTGGCGAGGTAAAAGCCTGACATCTTAGATCTATGAACTTTCCAGCTCTGCCAGATGCTTCCTCTCCAATGGTCTGCAAGTCACTTTGGCCATTCTTCAGTTACTCCTCCTGGAAAGCGAATGTGTACTCAAAGCCCCTAAATCTGCATTCTAGCAGGTTAAAACCACAAAACTGAAGGGAAAAAAAAAAATAGCAAGCAGAAAACCCAACTAAACTTAAAAAAAAAAAAAATCCAAACAAAAGGCATCATTTTACCAGGGCACAGACATTCCTTTCACTATTGGAAAGCAGCCCAGGCTGGTAGCAGGATAATACAACATTCCCCACCCACTGCAAAAGGGAGGGCCAACATCCAGGATATTGCAAAGTCCAGGGGAAAAAAAAAAAAAAAAGTATACCAAGATCCTCATGAGAAATAACTTTTCTGCTTAGTATTTGTCAATGGCACAAAACCCTGAACAAAAACACACACACATGTGCCCTTTGGAAGCAGATGTGGGAGGAGATGGTTCAGTATTGTAATTAAGACCACATCTCCAGGCAGCTAAAAACTTCTGGTTGCCTATTATCAAGAGGTGGCAGCTATTCTGAGGTAAAAGGCTGCCACACACTGAAAATCTACAAGGAAATTAAAGTAACAAGCAGCGTGTTTTTGCTGACAAATTTCTGCCAAAAGCCAACACATACCTTCAAGTTGCCAATACAGAGTTCACAATATTTTTCTCAACCGGAGCGAGCATTTGATTGCTCAAGTGGTTGTCTCCAAGAAACAACTGAAGGGCAGTATAGAGGCTTCCCAGTTAGAGGCACAAAAGAGATTTATTTTGTATCAGGGGAATCTACAAATGCTTCTAATTAATTTTCTGAGCCCACAACAGAGCTTTAGAAAATGTCAACTGTGTCGTTAATTACCCCAGAACAGCAGGCCTAACATTTCATCGCGCTACAGAGCAAAATATACTGACAGCTTGATGTCCCCAAGCTTCCTGCCGCTTAGAGATGTTTCTAGCCTAAATGGCTGAAAATTAACAAGGTGGTTACGCAAAATACCTGATGCTCAAAACACTTGAATTTCAAGATCTTTGTAATTAAGTAATTCAAAACAAAACGCGTGCAAGGAAGGGGCATCCTTTGGTGGCAACCTCTGCCAGCAGGCTGAGATGGCAACAAAGCGCCACGTGTTTACAGCAGCTCCGGCACCGTCACTGCTCCACAGCTCTCCTCCTCCGCCCCCCAGCAGCGTCCCAGGGCACTTACTTTGCTGTTCGCGGCCGGTGCCTTTATCCTTGGCTGACACGTGAACGATACCGTTCGCATCAATGTCAAAAGTCACCTCGATCTGGGGCACTCCGCGCGGCGCTGGAGGAATCCCAACCTGAGGACGAGAAGCGCTTTGCCGTTAGCTCTCACACGGACATGAGCTGGGGTACAAGGCTCCCAGTGATCCTGGTGATCTGTCAGCTGAATCAGCTTTAACTAACCCTCAGAGCCGAGTCCTCTACGCGCCTGTCGGCATCCTGTGGTGAATTAGCAGTACCTAGATTTAACAGGAGACAGATTTCTACGCGGAACAAGCGCGCAGAAACCACAGGAGCTAGCCCCCAGGTTTGGTTGGGAGGTGACACAGGTGCTGCTTTATTGCTAAGCAAGCCACTCTTCCCCTCCAGGACACGGCAGGATGCTCTGTTTCCTCAGCTCTGGGCAGGACTGGACTTCACTATCTTTGAGGCCATCATATTAAAAAAGTGACAGGCAGTACAGCTTCCTTCAAAAGGACAAAAGGCAAAGCCTTTCCTTTCTGGATGGCCTTTCCTAGCAACAGCAAGTTTGAATCAACAGTTATAACAGCACCAAACTTTGCCAACACTGACAAAACTAATTCTGCGTAGGGAGCTGGTTAGTCAGCCACCCACTGTGCACACGAATCCCTGGAGCACATCTGGTCACCAGTAAGCAGGGCAGTTCCACAGGCTTTCACAGAAAAGCGGTACTGGGCTAGAAATGGGTTTCTCTAGGGACTGCAGGTAACGTGGAGCCTGCTCCAAGTCTTGTCTTTGCAACACCAGAGGAAAGGCCTGCATTCAGGTCATCTGCTGCACAGGGCTGGTACTACAGGGCTCTTTTGGCTCCTTGTGCCCAGAAGCAGAGCACCCTTCTGGGTGGCCAAGCCCTAAAGCTGCAGTAGCCCCTGTGCCTCATAAGACTGCTTAGAAACTTCCTGCTCCATCTTAAATGTTAGTTGCTCCCCTGGCACTGAAAGGCTATCCCAGAATGAGGCTGTGCCTTCAGAGTCTGCTTTTTTTTTTTACTACAACTAGGGTCAAATGTCTTCTGTAAGATGACTCCTTTCCGACACCACCTTCAAGGGTCAACTGAAATGGAGGTGGCTTCAAACTTCTCAAAGAAGGTCAAGTCCAAGGTCATGAATACTGGCTAGCCAACGTACCAGTGTGAACTGGCCGAGAAGTTTGTTGTCACTAGCCATCTCTCTCTCCCCCTGGCACACTTTAATCTCCACTTGAGTCTGCCCATCAGCAGCTGTAGAAAACACCTGGAAAAGGAACAGAAAGTTACTGAGTAGCTAGTAAATTGGAACATATCAACTGATGTAGTTACAAACTGACAAAACAACCAGGAAAAGAACAAAGAAAAGCTACTTTGAAGAGAGAAAGAATCATTAAATGCTTGTTGTTCCCCTGCTCCTCTGGCAAAACACCAAGACTAGCTACAGCCAAGCTCACTGGAATCTCATCCTGTATGCACTTAGGCTCATAAAAACTGGCAAGGCCACGCCAGCAAGCAGACTCCAGTGGCAGCCAGCCACAGTACCGGAACGTTGCCTCCTGAAGCAGGAGGGCTCCTGCCTCAACTCAACACCCCAGAGAGAACAAGCGTTATCAGTAAGACCACACACAAGCAGACCCAGACAAGGCAAAATGAAAGAAAGGATCACACCCAAGTCTATTACCAGGGCCTCACAACACAGGAAAAAAAAGTAATCCCTTCTGAGGTATGCCACCCGAGAAAGGTGGTCTCAAAGGGCTGTGGTGCTCAGTTACAGAAGGTCTCCACACAATTCTTCTTCAGAATGATGTGTTGAGTGTTACATCATGGCACACACACTGGAATTGTGACTAGGCCAAACATCCTGGGGTATCGTGGCACACCAAATCGACTTACCTCTCCTCTCAGCCACACTAATAACCAACAGAGATACTCAGTGGCTGACATTACATCTGATTTTTAAGATGCTTCTCCTTGCCCGATGAGGAGACAAGAATGTCTACTGGGATGCTGCAGGCAACCTTCACTGGGTGCTTGAGACCACCACAAAAGACCCACCTACCTAGAGTCAATTTGTACCTGGCTCTTTTTAGTTGGTATGGTAGTATTCCTGTTGATGAGCTTTGTGAAGACACCTCCCAGCGTCTCAATCCCCAAGGAGAGGGGAGTTACATCCAGCAGAAGGACGTCAGTAACGTCACCAGCTAACACGCCACCTTGAATAGCTGCACCAATAGCAACGGCTTCGTCAGGATTAACTGCTTTGCTAGGAGCACGGCCAAACAAATCCTGTACAGTCTGCTGCACCTGAATGGAGAGAAAGCACAGCTCATACGCAGAGTGAACCAGTGCTGTGGCCATAAGGCAACGCCAGCCTTGGCTAAAGGTCTGTATCTTTACGCTCCCGCTGCTTTGTAACCCTGTGGGATGATAGAAATGCTAAGCTTCAGCCTTGTGACTGCTCCCTAACTCCCCATCTTCCACACACCCTGTTAAATGCACTTGTTTCTGTCTAGACAACCCCTTCTCTGGAGACTCCCTTGCAATCAAGTTTGCCAGCTGCAAGTCAGCCTACATGAGTCCTCTCACGCAGCCCAGCCATAGTCAGAAGGGAGTTATCAAGCAGCAGTCAAGGACTGCTCCCCTCAAACTCGTACAAGCCAACCCTGGGCAGAACACAGCTGTCAAGGACAGGACAGCTGTGGAGGCAGAGCACAGGGAAAGCAAAAAAAAATCCAAAGCAGGAGGACAGTTCATCTTGTTTGTGTGTAATAAAGGATAAAAAAAAAGAAATCATATAAAGGACAGTATTTTCAAACTATTTAAAGGGCTGCTTTACCAGAGAAGCAGATTTGCTATGTCGGCAGACAGCCTGAGCCGCGTTACTAGCTTTTCACTGCTCTGCCCTTTCTAAAGGATGTTGTCAAGACTGCAACAGCTTTACCGAAATATTCAGATGGGAATGCAACAAGGTGTCTGCCCCAGAGCACAGCTCAGTAGCCTTACAGGAGAAGGGTGTGAGCCTTCACTCCCGCTCGCAGCTTCCCTCGTCCCCGAGCACATCCGTTAGGGACCCATCAGCACAGGTGAGCTGCTGTGCCTGGAAAACCGTGCTGTAAGCAAACGCCCAACTCCTCCGCACTTAAGCCAAGAGACATCTGCCAGGAGTGTTTGTTACAGAGGAAACTTTACGTACGAGCGTATAATTAAGTCTTTCCCTCTGGAGGCATATTTTACAACACAAAAGAAACACCCACTGTACGTTTCCTGGAGCACTGGTCACGCGAATGCTCCAAAGAAAGCACATTCTCTCCTCGCAGTGTAAACCCAACACAAACAACGCACGCAAGAGAAGGCTCTGTGCTGTGTGCGACACGCAGGAACCGATCTCGCAGCCAGAGCTGTAGCTACCGGCACCCAGGAAAGCATTACGTAAGCTCAAAGCCACAGGCATTATAATAGGGCATAAAAAAGTAAAAATAATAATTAGAAATTAAAATCAATATTTAAGTACTGTCTCACATCCCCAAAGGCTACATAATGTTTCAGGAAGGGCTTCCCCACTTGACACGTGTTTTTAATCCCTTTACACATAGCTAACCACACCATTTCTTCTTTAACCAGCTGGGACAGCAGGGACTTCGGGAAGGTACAGCACAGTTACTCCACTTGAGCTTTGGCCAGAGCAGCAGCTTGTGTTTATCTTGTTGCTCTGGTTCCCCTGCCTGGGTGACCTTCTACACACACCAATATCACCTCCAGCCACCCAGCTCATTTAACACTCAGGGAAGAAAAAAAGAACCCACCACCAAACCCCAAACCAATCCCAAGCAGGCTCGTGTACACACCTACAATCCTAGAAGGGACCTGCAATTTACAAATCCAAACAGCAAACGGATAGTCCAAGCCTGATCGATCCCTACGGAATGAGATTTTGATAATCTCTGTAGAAAAGGACTGCCTGCACCCTGAGAAAGTGCAGTGTTCACACATGTTCAGCTCTGACTTCAGGGGAGCCAAGCAGCAGTCTGCATTGCTACGAAGAACAGTAAGTCAGACAGCGCCTTGCCTGCAAGACTGTGCATGTCAGCAGAGCAAGCTTTTAAGTTACCTGCTGGTGCTTATCACCACAGAACAAAGGGCCAGGTACTGGGTACGGGGGGTTTGGAATAGCCAAGTTAAATACGCTTGGCAACACCCGGCCTCACACAGGTAGCCGAATACACGCAACCTGCAGGCAACAGAGCCGTCCTGCTTGTGCAGTTCTTCCCAGCTAGCTCTAAGTGCTCTACACAGGGGAAGAAATGCACTGGAAGGCAGAGATTACTGACAGGTTATTGTCACTGAAGTGTACCTTTGTCACGCACCGAGTTCCCAACAAGAGAAAACGCCCTGTCTATCTGACCAGCGCTGCATATGTTCGGCCCACATCACAAAATTTTCAATTCCTGATACCTCCCGCTTGTCTTTGTAAAACACAACTCAGCTGCAGCCCCCAGATCCAAGCTGAACTAACCAAACAGGATGAGAGAAAGCCACTGCTTTCATGTGACTGCTCTGCTCCTGGGGGCCTTCAGCTGCTGCAGCTCTGAAATTACCGGACTCCCAACTCCTCTGTAACAGCTCACCCTTAACAGGGAGCGCTGGGTAGCTGTGCCAGCCGCGCCTGTAACAGGGACTTATCTCATACCTTTGGCATTCTGGTCATGCCACCCACGAGGATGACTTCACCGATGTCACTCTTGCTGACTTCAGCATCCTGCATGGCTTTCTGGCACGGCGCGACCGTCCTTTTGATCAGATCAGCGACAATGCCCTCAAACTGCGAGCGACTCAGCTTCATGTTCAAGTGCTTTGGTCCAGAGGCATCCATAGTAAGGTACGGCAAGTTAATATCAGTCTGCAGCATGAAACAGACACGGAGTGAGAAACAAGAATGGAAAGTACAGCAGCTACACGCAGGTTTTAGGTGAAATTACAGGTTCTCTTCTGCCTGTACTGAAACGTGCCCAGTGGCAGCAGGCATATTTTTATGTTTGACGTTTCAGACAAGAGACAGGAAAATTACTTTGTTAGACATCTCACAGTTACAGCTGTTAAGTTCCAATTTTAATATTGTGCTATTTTGAGGTCTTCTCTTGTTAAGAGGAGCAATTTAATTTCTATCATAGCAAGAGCTGAAACACTGGAAGTGGCAATCTTAATCCTCCTCCTTTAACACAACACAGAAGAAAGCCCATCTTCAGAGTTCAGAAGGACTTTGTCAAATGACTAACATTTCATGTAACATTTCCTAACTCCTGACTGCTTTCTAAATGCAAACAACTCAGGTTCAACAGCCAGTCCACTGCCATTTAACACAAGGTTCATCAGTGTCTGGGACCTTTGTGAATCACCTTACAAATTCACATGCTGCATTTTTAAAGCAAATCTTATGCTGAAACCATCTTGCTCAAGTGCTGAGTCATGCTGACATCAAAAGATACTACAAATCACAGCAATTAAAAACATTAATGCTTTGAGCTCTAGGGATTAAGTTTACACAACATGAACTAAACCTATGTTACTGACTAGAGGTGTGCATGGTCAAAAATATTAGGTGAAAATAGGGCCAAAAGCAAGTTGTTTTCCCTTCACTGCTAAAGAGTTAAGGAATTCAGCTTTTCCTGGTATGAACAAACTGTATTTGCCAACTGTTGAGCTAGTAAAACAGAGCCTGCTATGTCTCTGGCAGAACTATGCATCCATTGTGACAGGCCTAAACTCCTTGCTATGAGCTCCCCACTGGCCAACAAAAAGACCACCATCAAAAAAAAAAAAAAAATGTTTATTCAGAACCTAGAAATTGGCAGAGTCCCCATTTCAATTACTATATAATTGACCTTAATTTCACTTAGGCAAGACTATTACACCCCCTACTTGCTGCTTCTCCAGCTCCTTATTCAGTAGTGAATACAGGACGTGCCTGAATGCATTAATAAACAAAGTGAGTAGTAAAAAGAAAGGAGTGTATGTTGCCCATTGTCTGGACAACTCTTCTGTAGTCAGATTAGACTCCTTACAGAAATTATTTCTTGTTATTAGTCAAATTAGCTGTTTCAGTGGAATGAGTAGCACCAAGGTTTTGGAACTGCTTGCACAAAGCCACAAGTGCTTCCAGTAACTCAGCTGGACTAGCTGCAGCCAAATGCCCTGATGCCCATCACTCTTCTGAAAAACATAAATTGAGAGCAAGGTCACATTCCCTGCAAGATGAGAAAACATCATGCCAGAAGAAAGGCAAAACTCAACACTCACTAACATTCTCAGCTTCTAACTGTGCTCCTAACCAGCCTACCCTGCTAAAGGACTTTCTGTTAAACTGACTTCATCTGGTTACACAGAAGCTTGCTCTGCCACTGTAAGAAAAAAGCAGCAATTTCATAGAGCTTTGTAAACAAAAACAATGCAAAACTCAGCGTGTGGAAACTTTACTGGACTGCTTTGAACCCAGCCACCTACCTGCACAGATGACGAAAGCTCACACTTTGCCTTCTCCGATGCTTCTCTCACTCTCTGAAGGGCCATGTTGTCTTTAGTCAGGTCAACACCCATCTAACGACAAACACCACGGGTTAACGGACTCAGCTTTGGCACAGGAATCACAGAGAGCTTCTCACTGCAGTTCACCCTCCTGTCACTCCTGACCGTGAAAAGGCTCGCAGAAATACAGCACGATCTGTGCACTTCTGCCGATCTCTCTCACTTCTGGCAAATGCATTCAGCATTTCAAAAACACCTGTTAGCCCTCCCTGCTCTGGAAGTGATTATACAGTAAGTAATCAATTAAAGCCTGGAAAAGCTGCTGCATCACAGAATACAAAGGCAAGAATGAATTAGCAAAGGATTTGGAATCACATTCCAGTTTCCAACCTTGTATTGCGTGCATCTATGCTGACACATTCCATCAGACCACAGATTTTTAATATTAAAAGTAAGCAGACTATGTATAGGATAATCCTACTACACTAGAGGAAAAAAGACCTAAGTCTTGCTATTCTGTCTTCCAGGAGAGAAATATTACACCTCAAGAGAACAAGTGTAAGAACTGGAAGCCAGGCTAACAGGTGTCTAATACTCTTACATTTCAACTGTGCCATAAATTACAAACCAAGTCCTAATAATTTAAGAAAATTCTCTTTCTTCTATAGAGGCTGAAAAACAGTGTAACACACGATTGGATTTTGATGAGACACCTTACCTCTCTCTTGAACTCTTTAACAATATACTGTAGCAAAGCCTGGTCAAAATCTTCTCCGCCTAAGAAAGTGTCACCATTGGTGGACTTCACCTCAAAGACTCCCTTCTGGATTTCCAAAATGGAAATATCGAAAGTGCCACCACCCAAATCGTAGACGGCAATACTGCAAGGACAGATGCAGAAAAACATTACTTTCTAGTCAAAGTTCTGTGGCCCAAAAATTGTTTTCCTCAGAAGATGAAGTGTGCAGAATTCATGTTGCTGTCCATAAAAGTTAAAAGCCCCTCTGAAAACAGCTTTGAAAAAAAAAAAAGTCACATGCAATGACAAGGGCAGGGACACCAGAACCATTATGAAACATGTTTTTCAGAATGCAAGGCTTTCCCAGCACAATCACCTACATCAGAAATGCACAACCTGTAACAAAAGCTCTGCATTTATATAAGCACCTGTGACAGTGACAGGAGGCTGAATGCAGTCAGGGAGGAAGATGCAAGCTGTGCGTACCAGGCACCAGCCCTCAGCACACCTCTTGTGCTACACTTCGGCACCCAGCTGTCCTCAGCCACACCATCGCTGCTCCCAGGAGGTAAGGTAATTAAATTGACGCTCCGCTTTGATAATTAAGTTGTAGCTGCAAGTTATGAACTCACTTTCTCTAACAGGTACAGCTGGCATGGAACAGAGGTGACATGACACAGCAGTGACTCACAGCTGAGAGTCTACTTTGGCAAAACTCCAACCAATGATTTAAAAAAACCCAGAAAGCAGAAGAAGCATTTACAAAGCAGATTTCAGCACGCTTATTTAAGAGAGGGTGGGTGTCACAAACAGGAACTTACACTTTATCTTCAGACTTGTCCAGACCATAGGCAAGCGCCGCTGCTGTTGGTTCGTTAATAACCCTCAAAACATTCAAGCCAGCGATCTGCCCAGCATCTTTTGTAGCCTGAGGAAAAAAAAACAGGAAGAGCGCTAAGTACTGAGAGAAACTACACAAGATCTGTAAGCCAAAAAAAAAATAATCTTACAGCTCAGTGAATACCTGTCTCTGAGAATCATTGAAGTAAGCAGGGACTGTGATCACAGCGTTCTTTGCTGAATGTCCCAGGTAATTTTCTGGAGAAAAAAAAAGGAGATAAAACAGGAAGTTATCTTTATAAGAAGGAGTAACAATGTTATTACCACGTAGTTGGAAATATTTTTGCTGAACTAAGAACAGAAGACAGACTTGATGCTCAAGAACTTGCTGCTTTCTGGGAAGATGCAGAGGGCGCTGTGCAGAAATCAAGTCCTTCCACGTACCATGGAATAATTTCCATATTTCAGACAAAACAGCAAAGCACCTCCTCGATTCAATCAGGAACTGGATGCCACTAGCGAGTGAGAATTCATCTGACAGCTTGTCTTTTTAGTGTGAGACTGAAGTTGTTTTCCATTTCTTTGGAGTGCCCAGCATGTGATGCACTTAGAACTTGAAATAATTTTCGTCCTATCTACAGTTTGCTGTAGGCAACCGTTATATGGTAGGAATAATGTATATAAACTAATTTTACAAGTGTTTGACACAGCAAGTCAAGAAAAATATGTACTACGCTCCAACTTAAGGTCACAAACTTCTCTCAAAAGAGAGGGAAGATTCAGACCTGCTGAAAAATAAGCACGTGCACGATGCAGTGAGAATGCAGAGACGGGATTTGCGCCTACGCGTCAGCCCTGCACAGACCTTACACACTGCATTACTCTGCACTGCTTGCAAAGTCAGATCGTTCCATACTTCAATCCATGTAGCATCCAGGCCAAAAGCCAACAGACCTACAGGAAGCAGACCCCTGCTTAAGGCAGAATAACGCCATCCTCAGAGTAAGTCAGGTTCATCACATCTAGATGCTCACACACCACATGCTTGTATTTTACTCTTGGGTGGAGCTTTAGCAACTGTCCTAACACTGAAAAAAAAAAAAAAAAGAATAAAATCTTTGGATGAAGCTTCAGTGACAACCTTTAGTCCTGCCCCCCAAACACTCATCACTGGATGCACAACGTTTACCTATCACTAGCTGCCTTCCGCAGCCTGGGAGGCACAAGGACTGCAGGTTAGAAGGAAAAGGAGCTCCCCCTTCTGAGTAAGCGTGCGTTCAATTCAATTACAACTGAGTATCGACTCAATCAGTATTCAACTTTGAGAAGAACACGTTTTAAGCAACGTACAAATATCTTGCCAAAAATCCCAGATTGAGGTAGGCACTCATCTTCCTTGAGGCTTCGCAACAGCTCTTCACCGCGCCCATCCACGACCCGCCCCGTATTAAGGGCCTGCCACACCAGGACTCCCGTACTAAAAAAGTGCCTTTATGGCTCCTGCACTTCCATCTACCACGGCCCAGCACCAAGGTCACACCCGCGTGCACAGATGGCAGCGACCAAACCGTACCAACCTGCAGTCTCCTTCATCTTCATCAGCACGAAGGCACCGATCTGGCTTGGAGAATAAAGCTTCCCATGAGCCTCTACCCAGGCGTCACCGTTGGAGGCACGGACAATTTTAAACGGAACGTTCTTACTGAAAAACAGAAGAATTCCACACTCAATCACTGTATCAGCATACAGCAGAACAACTCTACAATTAGTATCAGCAGATGAACACGTACACGTTCAAGACAAAGAATACTGAACTTGCCAACTGCAGCCTTGGATCCAGGGAGTCCCAGAAGAACTATAAACTACTGCTTTTAATCAGCCACATCGTTTAATCACAACCCTTAGCCATGATCGTACAGCTTTGATCGTAACTGCCCTCAAGAATGGGAAAAGTCTCCTTTGGTAGATGCTGACCCTTCTGCACAGCGTCAGCAAGGCGGTGGGGGGAGGAAAGACTGAAGGGTGGACCTTTTTTCTTCTTCTCCGAAAACTCTTAAAAAGATCAGCAACTAACGTAGCAAGATTGGCCCTTGTAATACAAGCAACGAACCTTTTGAGACATGAGGGCATAGCCACCCAAAAGAGGGCAGGATTTTGAAACAGTATTTTAATACAGCATTGTATTTTATGCGTTCTTGGAACGCTGGCAGTGGAATTACTCTTCCCTCTCACTTACATGTCCTTCTTCACTTCAGAGTCATCAAAGCGCCGCCCGATGAGCCGCTTGGTAGCGTAGAAGGTGTTGTGTGGGTTAGTCACCGCCTGCCGCTTCGCTGGCATTCCGACCAAGCGTTCGCCATCGGCCGTGAACGCAACAACTGAAGGCGTTGTCCTGGCACCTTCGGAGTTTTCCAGCACCTATGTAAAAAACATCACAGGATGCCATAAAAAACCCCCACATTCCTCTGAAAACACTGATTTGGACATTCAACTTCTACCACCGTCACAGCAAGCTGGTATTCCTTTTGTACTTACCTTCGCTTGCTTTCCTTCCATAACTGCCACACAGGAGTTCGTTGTGCCCAAATCAATTCCAATGACGGCACCTTTAATTGCTTCCGAGCTGTAAAGCATATGGTAAGAAAAATAAAATTACTAATAAAGGAAAATAACTCAATAGAAAAAAAATCTTCCTACTCTGAAGGCAGGACAAAGTGATTTTTCACTAGATGTTGAAGCAAATACACATTGTATTCTGATCTAAGGCGTTCTCTGACTCTTATACAGGAATTTACCCTTGTGTGCCTCTGTATCCAATTACATCACCTATAGCTAAACCCTTGCTTGTTTTTTAAACACATAAAACACTGTTCTTTACCAGAATAATCTGTACTACATATATGCTCCACATCCCTTAAGATTTTGACACAAAACAGAGTTGTAACTAATTCTGTCCCTACACACACAAAGTTTCCTGGACTTGGTTTGGGTTATTTTTGATGTTCAAACGTGTTTGCAAGCATCCACCTGGAGTCAAAATGCTAAGAATTAATTGTATTGATTTATTTATCACTGCTTAGCATGAAGAGAAGAACACAAAGACAACAAATTAGCAACCCATATGGAGAGGTCTCTGAGCCAGAGCAAAAGACAACCATCTTTTTGATCCTGAGGATCAACAAACTCATTTAATTCTGAAGACTTGAAGTGGTTCTTACCACTCTCTCCAGTTCAGGTAACACAAAGCAGTGATCCTGGAAACGTGCAAGTGCTCAGTTTCTCTGCACCAGCCAGCGCTGGGCAGTTTTCCTAACACAAACACATTGCCCACTCTCTTCTGAATCAGCGTTGGCCACAAAGCATCTGACTAAGTTGCACAACTAACTGCTGCTCTTTTCCCCCACTATCTTGTAACACGAAAAACAAGTCATTAAAATGTGTAAGCTGTTTGAAATAAAGTTTATCTGTAGTGAAACGGAGCCACTCTTTATCCCCACTTCATGCCAGTGTAAGACAACTTGTTCCAGCAATGTTTGGGGTACTTTTTTGTTTGGTTTTTTTTTTGGGGGGGGGGGTTAAAGAAAAGAAAATAAAATCAAACAAATCTCAACAACCCACACTTTGTGGGTGCTGCTGGAGGCAGAAGTGGGGAAGAACAATTCTTAAAGATCCACTAAAAAAAAAAAAAATAAAAGAGAGAAAGAAACAGCCTTAGAGAAGTTACATGTATAGGTTCTGGTTTTGTCTTGCTGGTTTTGCTCTGCCCTTCTATCTCCGACTCCAATAAACATTTCTGCTACCTGTACAACAGTAATTTTAAACATCAAACAGCCAAACATGAAAAAACAAGGAAATACTTACGCATATTTTCTGCTGGATGCTGCTCTAAGAACATTTTGACTGAGGCCATTCCAGAACATCTATAAAAAAATGAAAATTCTGTCTTAAACTTTAAGTGATCTTCAAGCCAAGCCTTTCAAAAGTAGACAACTTCTGAAGCTGGAACTACTGCAACGTTATATTTTTAAAATCTTAAGTGCAAACTAAGGAAGAATCTAAGAAAGATTCAAACGGCCGTAGAAAACCAATTACTACGCTTATCCATCTTGTATAACACTGGTTTGTGTAACCAGCATCGAGCTACCCACCCCCCCCCAAAGAGCCTACAAACATGCTACCAGGCAAAAGACACCTCTGTAAATTAACTCTGAACCTTCGGCTCTCAACGAACAGTAGCAGATAAACATTAACCCCGCTTCTCAAAGCTCCCTGCGCCGTCAGCAACAAACGACCCACTACATCCCCTGAAGAACTCGCAGTCGAGATTTCGCAGCAACTTTTTAAAGTTTTCTTGCAGGGGTCGTAGCCCTGCACGTGCCAACCAGTGTCCTGGCGAACTCCGAAAGCATTATCCCTTCTTCTGCTTTGAGGAAATTTTGGCAAAACATCTGAACGCAAACAGGGCCGCACCCAGACGTGAATATTTTCCCAATTCCTCCAGACATCGGGCCTGGCCGCTCTCTGTGCGCGGGGACGGGGTGGCCAGGGCCTCGCCCGCAACGGAGACCGGCTCCGTCCCCTCCTCGCCCACCCCTACTAGCGATTTTCTTAAAAAAAACAAAATAAACCAAAACCCCACTCCGCGCTCCAGGCAGACCCACGGGCCGGCGGCCC
>WHYT01014726.1:58615-125715 GCA_009806455.1 Tetrax tetrax | reverse complement strand
TAAGTATAGTCTTTATTACCCATCAGAATGTCTACAAGAGAAATCAGTAAAAGCATCTCAGCTTGACCCATTCTACTGCTCACAAATTGTTTGGTAGCTTTTTTTTTTTTTCCTACTACTTGGGCCTTCATCATTTAAAAATTTCTATTTTAATTTCTGACTTCATTTGAATGCATGTATTTTTAATTGGCTCACTGTATCAGTGGCCATTGTGCTGGCAATGTGTTGACTGATCACTCTATAAATAGAGCATTTCTAATGTTGCTGGAGGCACTTCAGCATTTTGAATTACTTTCCACTCTACGGTATCACTTTAAAACAACAGAAGTGATGGCATGTTTTTCCTTCTGAGCTGCCAAACATAGCATGTTTGGGATGTCCTTGGGAAGAGATCCGCAGAATTATTTCTCTTTCTTCCCTCCTTGGATGTAATATCCTCCAATTGACTTTTGAGGGACCAAAACATTTTAAATGAGATAGAATAGAATAGAATAGAATAGAATAGAATAGAATAGAATAGAATAGAATAGACCATTTCAGTTGGAAGGGATCTGCAACTATCATCAAGTCCACTGCCTGGCCACTTCAGGGCTGACTGAAAGTTAAAGCAAATTATGAAGGGCATTGTTCAAATGCCTCTTAAACACTGACAGGCTTGGGGCATTGACCACCTCTCTAGGAAGCCTATTTCAGTGTCTGACCATCCTCTCAGTGAAGAAATGCTCCCTAATGTCCAATCTAAACCTTCCCTGGCACAGCTTTGAATCGTTCCCACACGTCCTATCACTGTATACCAGGGAGAAGAGATCAGTACCTCCCTTTCCACCTCCCCTCCTCGAGAAGCTGCAGAGAGAGATGAGGTTGCCCCTCAGTTTCCTTTTTTCCAAACTAGATAACACCAAAGTCCTTAGCTGCTCCTCTAGAACATGTCTTTCAGCCCTTTATCAGCTTCATTACCCTCCTCTGGACACATTTAAGTACCTTAACATACTTTTTAAATTTTGGGGCCCAGAACCACACACAGTACTTGAAGGTGAGGCTGCACCAATTTCCCAACACAGTGGGATAATCACACCTTTTAACTAATTGGTTATACTATGCTCAATGCACCTCAGAATGCAGTTTGTCTTCTTGGCTGACAAGAGTACAAGTGAACCATGCTTGAAAATTTGAAGATGCTGTAGTTATTTTTTCACCCTGAAACCAAACAGGAAAAAAAAAAAAAACCCAAAAAACTCAGGAATAAATCTTGATTTAATTAGAGATTTAAGAAGAAATTATTTGGACATTACAGTCAAAGACGTCTGGAATGCCATTAGGAAGAGTTGAGGAACTGAATTTTGATTGCAGAAGTTATATAAGCTCATGTATTACAACTATTCAAGTAATTTTCACTTTCAGTAAATACAAACTTTAAAGGTGGATGGATCTGTCACTTCAGAATCCAGACCATTGCCTTTGGTATTGCAGATTTCCTTTCAGCACTCTGAACGGAAGTAACTGTGCCACAGCTCACATGCTTCAAGACTGCGTTCAACACTCCTGGATGTCCTTAGATAAACACACTTATCACCGCAGGCCAGATGGTGAATACCCATCACCATCTTTACATTACAGTAGTACATCAAAATCAGCAGCAGCAGCCAGGATTTGATCATTTGATCATTTCACAATGATGTGTGGCACCTGCCTTCCATCTATCTCCTCCACATATGAATAAAGAATTTCGAGGTGGTTATTTAGTGGCTGGTCAGTATTAGAGATGCCTTTAGACTTTTCTTCAAAATTCTAGACTTTGCTACTGTTGGAGACAGGGCATGATTTTAAATGGATCTTGATTGGAGACCTACTATCAAGATCTGAAGGCAAGAAGTTGTAAAGTTTATTCACATTGGGGGAAAAAGTATAATTTCAGCAGTTTCAATAACTAGACATGGCAATAGTCTATCAGAAGCCGTAGATACTGTTTTGCCTTTCTAACAGTGTTCTCCAACTCATCCAGGAAGTGTTTGATTTGGTGGATAAAATCCCCTATCTTGTATTATTCCGGGGATCAGAAGAGAAAAGAATGAAATATGTATGATGTGCATCTAGTCCTACATTTCCAGGACATAGAATAAGCTCTCCGTAGGAATAGTCAAAGTTCATTGTGTTCCAACGCATATTTTTTACTGCCAGTCTAATATCCAGAAGATTTACTGGAGTCAACATTTGTTTGCATTCTGATGCAGTCCTAAGATGCTTCCCATCCTCATTTAGAAATTGGCAATGACGATTTATGCTCAGCAACCTTTAAAAAAATTCTATCAGTTGATTATATTTAATATTAAAAAGAAACTTGAATCAAATTTCTTCTTTGAATTTATCCAACTTCAGTTTCCGGGTAGATGTTGTCATACCTCTCTTGGCTAGGCTAAATAGTCTGGTCCTAATGTAAATTTTTACAGATTGTTATCAAACAATTTGCTGACCTTTTCTCTGATATGTAGGCTCTGTTCCTTTCATTTTAAGCCAAATCCAATCATTTAATGATTCTGAATCCTCTCCAATTTATCAATTTCTTTCCACTGTAACCCAGGCCGTAATCTCACCAGTGACAAATGCAGAATTAACACAATCTCGCCCAAAATAAGGATCCATGTTTATGCCTCAAGGAATCACGTTAGTCCTTCTTGCCTCCTGCATTGAATCAGGAACTCAGGCTGATTATCTGCCATGAGTCTTTCTCAGAGTTACTGCTTTATATAAGCCCTATAAAGAATCCATCTACTCTATATGTTGATTTGTAGGATGGAGTCAGCCCCTGATGGATGAGTGATCTGCCTTATTTGCTCTTAGATGTATGTAGAATTTTGATCTCATTGAAATACACACTATTTGTCTGAAGACAGTTTACCAAATGATCCATGTGTCACCATACTGACAATCCCATCCTTCTTGCTTAGTGTCCCCCGAGCTTAGTGACATCTATAAAATTGAATAGTTATATTTTATTCCCGGCAACTAATCAGGGGAAAATATTTGATGATGAAGGGCCAAGAATTTATCTTTTCAGAAGTCCATTATAAATAATTATTTGCAACTGGATTGACAGAGCCTACATTATCTTATAGAAGAACAGTTGCAGAGAGGATTTCCTATTTCTCGATCTACAGTGGAAGAAAACTCCAAATCTATTTCCTGCTGAGAAGAAAAAGATTACTATTTTCCTTTCAAAACCAGAGAGATGCAAGCTGGTTAAGTAAGAACTTCAAATGCACAAAGACGTCATCCTCCAACAAGAAGATATAATGACACAGTAGCGTGGGCTAAACACAGCAGCCTACTCAATGAATGACGAGACTGAGCTGTCCCTACGTGGCAGATGCTTTCAAGGGATATCTATCTTCAGCCTTACCTCTCTGCCTGGTCAGATCCTGACACCTTTTTCTGCTCCCTTTTCTCCAGTGCTATCAAGTCTGCTTCCCAGTGGCTGGCATAAAAGAGACTTGGTGATGCCCTTGGACCAGTAAAGGATAAAATCTTTATCGTTATTTCTGTTCTTTTCTGGTCCAAACCACAGAGTCCTGTAGTGGCTTATGTGTCATGGAAAATAAAATGGGAATGGTAAATACACATACTTTTTGCACTGGAGAGCCTCTGTCCAGTCTGGACTCTCAACACCAGACTGGAGCCACATCTACTGCTGATCAGAGAGCTGATGGCATTTTGGATGTGTATCTGCTGTCAGCTGACTGAGACATGTCCTGATCTTTACTAGCTTTCCAAAATCACTCTCTGCTGACAAGAAAAAAGGAGTCTCAGATGGAAACCTCCACACTATCAACAACTGCAGTTAAATGAGGAAAATCCCACCTTAGGTGACCCCGAGCCAGGTATCTAGTCTCCCTTTAAAAGCAAACTGAAGCCTACAAGGGAGAAGGAACACACCAAGGACAGAAAGCAGCAGGAAATTATCCCACTTCTCCCAATTTTCCATTAATTGTTATATCTTTTGGATGATCTGGGCCTACAACCACAAAGCCTCTTAATAGCTTTTATTTATTGCAGTAGCTAGCTATGAATCAGTGCCCTTATTGTTCTGGGTGCTACATAATAAGCATATATAAGTGAGTTTATATGATCAGCTAATTAAAAGATAGACTCTACCATGAAGAAATAAACATCTAGGGCCTATTTTAATTATAGGTATAACTACTACAGTTGGGCATTCTTTAATGCAAAATGCATACTGCAGAGACTCTAGGAAAGCATTCAGACTAGCTTATAAGCAATTTTTATCCTGCTTTTCAGGAATTATCTGTATGGATATACTCTCTACTGTATACCTGTACTTCTCTGCAGGTATAACCATATCCACAGGAATAGTGGTACTACATCATCTCTGTAGAGTGACAATACCATTTTCAGTGTAGCAGACCTCAAGTAACCCTGTTGCTATGGGTTTTTGAAAAAATCCATCATGCTAGTATGACATTTACATTAATCCCTTTACATTAGGGATTACATAGCAAAGTTCATTCACAGTGTACAGAGTCTGCATATCAAAGTTTATTTAAATAGAGACAGGCTGTTAATTGAAAGCAGAAAAAAAAAAACACTCTTAATTAACACACTTTGTGGGCGCTATTGTTCCATAGTAAACAAGTCATATGACAAATAAGTCTCTGAAATGGTTTCAAGTTCGCTCAAAACAAGGCTGCTTTGTTCTAGAACGTCTATATTCAGAGGAGAAATTGATGAAGATGAGCTAATCTGGATTTGTTTCCAAGACAGAGGAGCCATTTCAAAGAGAGAAGTATTTAGTTTTTTTAAACTGCCCCTCTTGATGGACTCATGTGGATAGGAAATGCTTCAGACTCATCCTGCTTGGCTTAAAAGTCATCTCCAATTTTTTTTTTTCTTTTGGAGTTGTTTTTTTTTTCCTTCACCAAACTGGAAATAATTGTCTATGATATCCGAATTAGTCTGTTCAATTTTTATCAGGAACATTTGTAATTTAAATTGGATCTGCAAAAGGAGTGGGATAAAAAAAAATATGTTCATTTCATGCTCATTATGTATCTCAGTGAGACTGATGACATTTTAATATTAACATTGTTATGGGTTCCATATAAAAAAAAAATTAAATCTACTTAATATTCCAGACTCTGCTGATTGGAACCTAGTTATTCTTGACAATGGAAAATCAATTGGTATTCTAATTAAAAAGAATAGCAGAGAAATAAACAAAGCAATAAAAAAATAGATATTCCATATATTAGATGGAAGTCTGTGTTCACTCCTTCCGAAATGTCTCCTCTCCGTCTTTACGTTTTTTTTCCAATTGCCTAGTTTGGACTTTGGCCTTCAGCTGGAAGAACAAAGGTGCCTCTTAAAATCAATGAAGCACAAGCAAGAAACAGCGCCAGTAAAGACCATATACTGAAAATTTCAGGAAGGGAGTGTGACTGGAAATAAAAGGTGATCTCTTCCAGGCAGCCATATTCACTGTATTGATGAAAATGGCTTTCATAAGAAAGTCCTAAGGGTATTCTTGCTTGCTTTTTTTAGTAAAGGAAAAGTCAAAAAGAGTTCTCCTTTCTCAACTTCAGTTAAAAAAAGATTTTCTAAGTAATTTTTCTACTTCTCCCTCTTTATTTTCTGTTTGCATCCTTTTAGCTAGGGACAAAATGAAGAAAAAAATAAGGAAAAAAAAGAAGGAAAATAAAGCAGAAGGAAGAAACAACTTATATATTTTAAAAGGAGAAATATTTCATACTAATAAAAAGAGAATTCTTATTAAATTATATAATTAATAAAAACTTTCTGTTCTAACTCACAATCTTTCCAGAATCTTCCCTCTCTGAGCTGTGTGTTTTCCAGAACTAACTCCCTTTTTAGACATCCCTATTATATCTTTTCTTAAAATTAAGGGTGTGAGTACACATGACTAAATCCCTGTTTGTTGACCGCAGCGCAGTCTCCTGTTGTCTGCAGACAACTTTGGATCTGGCCAGCCGCAGATAGGAATTGCAATGCTCCAGATCTAAAGCAATATAAGTGAAGTATCAGGACTTTTGGCATGAACATGAAGCCTTGTATCCAGACCAAGAAGTTAATAAATAATGTTCTTTGTAGGTGCGGGGCTCACTGCTCTATAGAAGCCTTTCCTCTAAAAGGATCTGCCTCTACTCTTCCAGATCAGTACAAAAAGTGTATTGTACTTTTTTAGAAGTACTACTACTCTTAGCTTATGAAAAAAAACCTATAATCCACTGACTACAGCTGTCTTCTCAGTGGTGCAAAGAGAAAGGACAAGCAGCCACAGACACAAGTGCCAAACCCAAAAATTCTGATTTGATATTAAGTGGGAAAAAAATCAACATAAGGATGGGCAAACATTGAAGAAGATGCCCAGATAGGTCATGAGATCTCCATATTTGAAGGATATTTAAATCTTGATTGGGCTCAACTCGATTTGAGTTGGAAGCTGAAACTACCTTCAAGGTCAGCCATGGTTTGAGCAGGTTGTTGGATAAGACCTTTAGAGCCCCCTTCCATTCACAGATAACCTGTTATTCTGTGATCATTCCCATTTAATCTCTTCTCCAGTCCATTACAGGTCAACATGCTCCATGCCAGAACATTGCATTGTCTCTTCTGACCTTCACTGTGACAGTGAGGAAGTGACTAAATAAAGAAGGATTAAAAGAATCAGAGACACAGAGAGCAAAATCTGCTCTGGAATGTCACAACTGCAGTGTACGAGTTTCCCAGGGTAGCTCCCTGAGCAATTTAAGATGGTGTAAACAAGTACTGCCACTAAGAAAGGGAGATCTTCTACATTGCTGCTCTTACACGTATTTTTCTAGGAGATCAAGACTAATACAAGAAGTGGAAAAAGTAGGGAGGAAAAGGAAAACTGAAAGAAAAAAAAAAGACCGTCAGAGAAGCATCTGGCTGGAAAATGGTTATTAGCTAATTCACTCAAAGATCAGTCCTGGGATTGAATTTACTTACTTTTTTGATTAACCATGATGATGCAAAAAGCAGGAGACTCTTCAGTTCAATATGAAAATTTAGAAAGCATTTTCCCTAACAAGAAAGATCAAGCTAGCACAGAGAGAAACAAACTACCTTGAGGATAAAAGTATTCAAAATGAGATTAAATTTAACAACATGATACGCAAGGACTAGTAGCAAGAACATGTGCTCTAGGGAGAGAGTTAGTCAGCTGGAAAGGATCTAGAAGAAAGTTCTGAGGATGTTAATCAAACTCAGCTGGGTGAGATCTCTCTAATTTAATATTCACTGTCTGCAACACAGGTGATCACAGGCTAATCACCCTAAAACCCCTTTTTAGTCAATAGAGATTGACTTCCTGTATTGACAGAGTCAATACCATGAATCATCTAACCAAATGCTAGTGTCTTGTTCTAGTTGAGAAAAATATATAGCACCTTAAACAACACTGAATTTATTAACTCATTTTGTGTTGAGTCAAGGGAGTCTAGAGTAACTCACGCCAAGATAGGCGTCTCCAGTCTAGTTACTCATGGTTAAATATACTAATGTGACAAATGTAGCCCTGGGAAGCAGTCATTGGTATTTTGGAAGGAGGTAAAGAATTAATTAGATTATTCAAGTGTCAAGTAGAACTTTATATGGAACATCCTGTGCAGCTCCAATCATCTGTGTTCACAAAAACCAAATTCCACCACAACCTTGTGCAACAAAGACTATGAGGGTTTTCTGGGGAAGGAGAACATCTCTGACCTAATGAGGTGACTACATGAGCTAAGTTCACGCAGCTGAACAAAGCAATGACTGGGCATGAACTGACTGTTGTCTATAAATATACTTGGGAGGGAAATGCCAAGGAATGAGAACTATTTGAACTAAAGGACATTACTGGCAAAAGAACAAATAAATCTAAATTAGCTATGCATAAATACAGGAGGGAAATTAGAATGAGGTTGCAGCTGATTAGAACAGCCTTCCATTTGGAGGAAGAGAGGCAAACACTATTTATGTTAAAGAGGAAGCTCATTTGTTTAAAAATGGATTTGGAGGCAGAATGGCCACTGCCAGCAGGGCACTAGATGCAGCACACCAGGAGACCAATGTTATTTCTAGGTTCTCGTATACCTTCATGGGACATCTTTCACGTACGAAAGACCATCCAGCTCTAATGGCAGATGAACATGCTCCAGAGGTCAAACAAGCATTTCTTCCTAGCTTTACTGTGAAGTGCAGCAAAATTCAAATCCAAGCAAAACGTAATAGCCCCAAATTGAACGTAGCTGCTGCCTCAGAACTAAAATATGTAATGTGATGGGGATGTATAATGTGATCCTGTAACACCTGCAATTGGTCAGGGCTTCAATATTGTATTCAGCTTGGAAAAACTGTTATTCCATCACCAAAATCTGCAATACTGAAGAGTCAGACCTACAACTGGTTTGGAAAACTTTCGCCAGCAAATCGCCTTTTTTTCTGGTAGAACCTTATTTTCTGGAAGAACAAATTGCAGGGTTGTTTTTTTTTTTTCCCAGTTACTGTCCACAGGCTCATCAGAAAACACCCTGAGGAGACAGTGTAGACATGTCACTCTTCTGAAACATTATCTCAGTATTCCTAAACAATCCTTTCTGCATCTCAGCCCTGTGTTTAACAGTGGTTTCTTAAGCTTTCCGCAGCCCAATCTAGTGAAGGGGAAAATTAACTAAACAAATATGGACAGATTTAACCAGCTTGCTCATCTGACTTTATTATTATGCTGAATTGCCTCTAAGTTCTTTGCCCAGCCTTCAGTTTGGCTGCCACTCAACCAAGGTGCCAGAAGTGTTGAAAGCCGTGACATCTTTTGAGCTGATAGAAGGATAAATCCCCTCTGACACAGTCAGTGTCTCTTGCTAACTGTTTCTGGCTCATCTTGACCAGCAATTAGTTTTAATAGCCCGGCTAAGTTAGCTCTGATGATGTGATATCAGTATCAATCATATTAATGACCCATCTGCTAGGAAGCTGAGGCAAACTATTACCAAGACCAACTTCAGCCCATAAGAAGTCTGTATGGCTATCAACACATGGCTCCACTGTTATTTAGAAGTTAGAGAGGAGTTGATTCACGTTTGAATGATGTTTTTAGCCAAGCAGAAGTTTACACCCATCCTGTCCAAATGTAGGCTCTTACCACCAGCATTTACTCTTGTCCTGCTGAAATCAGTAATGAGAAATGGGGACCTCCAGATGGCAAGTCAGGCCACTCATGAGCTGAATTGTCCCTGGAAGGCACTCATCATTCATTGATGGAAGTTGAATAGCCCCATAATGTAGACACTTCACTTCACTGCTTAAAACGAGGTGGGTTGAATCTGGGCCTCTGTGTTTTGGGAGCATGAGAAAAGCTAAATTCAGCCACATCACACTATTATAAAAGTCTGTTTGTTTTAAATATTTTTTCTGGCCCCTGTTGCTGGAATGACACAGTACCTTCTACTTATTAGAATATTTATCCTCGTGCCCCCACTCAGAGCGATGTAAGTCTTGTTATTAGACTGGGTTGAAGCATCACAATTGTGTTTTGTGGGAAATATCAATGTTTTAAAAGCAAGTTTTGTAAAAATTAAAACAGAAATAGTTGTCAAAATACAATTCTAAAAAGTAGGGTTTCTGAGTAAAAGTCTCTTTTGGAAAATTTTATCAGAATTCTGAGTCTTCCATTGTAAATGTTACTTGTTGCTGGTATATGATGTGCATCTTATTTCATGATAGCAATAATTAGTGTGCTGTCTAGATTTTTAATGAGATTATTCATACTCAAGTCTCAAAACTTGTAAAAAGCTTGTACAATTATCCTATTTTATAGACACAGAAAATGAGGCATAGATAAATAATTTGGTTACTAAGAGCTTAGTGATAGTTTCTCAGCAAATTCTCCCCTCCACTTCTAAAGCATCTATTCCTTTTTTAAATTTAAATATGTTACCTCCTTTTCTTTCTAGGCTACCTTTTACCACAGCTTCTAATGGGATGATAGTCCTTCCCTCCATTAATGGATGTGACAAAAATCACTGTGGAAATCACTGCAGCAGGTTTGATTTGCATCAGGAGCTTAAACAAAAGCATGCCTGGGTATTAAATCAGTCTGTTAGGACAGCCAGAACTGTAAATATGTATCTGTAGAGAAAACTTTATCACAAGACATTTTATGCCTCAGCTGCATTCCTTCCACCTTCCTACAAATCACTGGGGTAGGGAGGGCGTGCTGGACTCAAGAGATTGCGTGCCCAAAAGAATTACCATTAAAAAAATTGAAATGAAAAGGATCAAAGAATTACAAGACCCCTCCCAAACAGCTACTCATCAAAGAGCTGCAGCTTGAACAGGACACAGTTATTATGAGAAAAGCTATCAGGAGGGATGGTGGATTAGAGGTGTTTCTGGTGGAAGGCAGCAGTGTTAGGAGTTAATCAACACCCTGGGAAAAAAAAAAAAAAACGGGCAAAAAGCCACTCTCATACAGCTTTATCGATTTTTCACCACACTAACTTCACATTAAGCAAGAGCGGGTCACAGCCAAGTCAGGACAAATGAAAATATAATTGTAGTCAGTGTGTGAGAGTGCACTTTTTGCTTTTTTATTAAATCTGAGCCTTTGATACAGCGGCAGAAGCAAATGTTTCAATTTTACTTCGCTTTTCCGAAGCGGGTTTATTCAGCCTCATTTCTCAAGACACTGGTTTTTAAAAGGAGAGAGATTCTCATTTGCCACATGCATGCACACTTGCTCTGGGTTTGGCCTATGAGAGAACTGTGAGGTTCCCCTCCCAGTATAAGGAGGATAAAATGGAACAGGAGGAACACATAAAATGGAAGCAAATTTTATCCCTCGCTCTGTATCCTGCAGCTTTGAGGGGGTACGGATGC
The DNA here is from genome assembly GCA_009806455.1 of Tetrax tetrax. NCBI lineage: Eukaryota > Metazoa > Chordata > Aves > Otidiformes > Otididae > Tetrax > Tetrax tetrax. The sequence continues at coordinate 114,801 of WHYT01014726.1, read as the reverse complement.
CCTTGCTGGATGGCTGATGATATCTCGTTGAAGAAATAAATAATAGGAAATAATGTCACCATGTGCCAGTTGGCATGTGTCCCAGAGAATGCTCCTTAAGTAATTTTAATTTTCTGACATGGGCTGAGTCCGTCAGAACTGTCTGACCCCTCTGCTTTCCCTAAGGCACACTTGTGCTCCATAGTGTAATGGTGCCTGTGCTCTCCCTCTTGCCTTTAGCAAAAATGACTTTTACAGAGTTTTCTCTAAGAGTTTTCCTGCCCTAAAGGCCATTGACTGAAAAGGGAGCAAGAACTCCAGATGGGCTGACTTGCTTGAGGACAGAAACCTGCATTTCAGGCAACCAAATTCATTAATCCATAATGAATCCATAACTCCTGGATGGTGAGATACCCTCCCCTTCTCCCGGAACACAGAGAGAAAAAATTACAAAGGCTCTCCCAGTGCAGTTCACTTTTATCAACAGTGTAATTTGCTGAAGAGTTTTATAGCTGGAAGAATTTCTAATATGTAAATTACACATGTTAAATTGTATGTGTACGTGTGTGCACTCCCACATGCCAGGAGGCATGTCATATGTAAAAGGGCATACTTGATGTGGGTATAATCACATATGCCATTCATATTTTGGCTGGCTATGCAATAATCTTAACAGCATCTGAAAGTTTTACTGGAGCAGAGTCTATAGAGCAGAAAGAAAATTCATTCTCTCCTCTTAAGCTTTTCATAGCAAAGGTGATGAGGAGCCAAATTCAAGCAACATTAGAAGGTTCTGCCCGCAAAACTCATCTCTTTCTAGGTATTTTAAACCACACTTGTCGTCATGGTATCTGAGCTGAGTATCTCAAGCTGGCTTCAAAGCCCAAGCCAACCATTAATTCAAAGGTTTAATGCATTTTTTTTCAGTACGCTGCAACATTGAAATGAACTTGAAACATTTTTCTGAGCCTAGTGCTGAGTGCTCTGGTTGGAGAAGTATTTGCTCTTCATTGGGATATATTTACTGACTTAGAGTATGTTTGCTTGGGCCAAAAGTCACTGTGTTTTGTGTTACTTTTTAACACAGAAACACCAAAGAGCCAGGACTTCTCATATTGATGAAAATAAGCTTCTAACTCAGATGAATTTGGTTCTTCATTTCTCTAGATTTCCTTATTCTTTGCCCCATAGGAGGTGATAGAAGAGCTCTCTCCCACACAGTAGGAACAAAGAACTACAAGGAAGTTTAAGTCATCAAGACCAATTGCCCCCACAAGACTGCAGGCAACAGTGTAGTAACAGATGGTTATTCCAGAAAAAGATACATCCCTTCACTTCCAGAAACTCCTAAACTCCAAAAAAAAAGTGTAAGAGGTTTGTTTTTTTTTTTTCAAGTTTGAAAATCCCAAAACTGTGCTGTATCTGGAAAGTCCCTGGCTAGAGTACAGTCCAGTTGGAGACAAAATACCATTTCAGCTTTTCTGGTTTGAAATGATAGTATGCTTTAGAGGTATATTTTTCTTCCAGTAGGAAAGACTCTCTTCTGGTAAGGCAATATTCAATATCCAGGTGGGAAATGTTTGTGCTTTTGAGCTGAAAGTTTTCTGCTTCGGTTCTCGTAGCTGAGCTATGCACAGAGGTGAAGAGCAGAGAAATATTATTTAGATGATTGTGGTGGTTTAGTCTGAGTCACCACACAGTTTCTTGTTCACTCTCTCCACTGGGATAGGGGAGAGATTTGGGAAGGAGGGGAAACTCATGGGTTGAGATGAAGAGATTTTACTAGAACAGCAAAGGAAAACTACAATAATGACAGAATATAAGGATACTAAAATATATAAAATTAACAATGCACAATTTCTCACCACCCAACGACCCAATGACCGATACAGCCTGTCCCGAGCAGCGATCATGGAAATGAAACCAAGCAGCAAGCAAAGGAGTGAAAGGGAGACAGCAAGGCAGAGAGAGTGGTGCCACCAAATGAGAGAGAGATTAAATGCCCCGCTGTGGCCAACCCTCACTTATATACTGAGCGTGACGTTTATGGCATGGAATACTCTTTTTGGCCAGTTTGGGTCAATTATTCTGTCTATCTTTCTCCCAGCTTCCTGCACCTGCATATTAGCGAGACTTGAAAAGCCAGACAGCGTCCTGGGTCTCATTAGCAATAACTCATATCAGTGTGTTTATCAAGATTCTTCCCTTGCAAAATCCAAAGCACACCAGCTACTGAGAGGAAAATTAACTCCAGCCCTGCTGAAACCAGGGCAATGATCTGAATGTTTGTAACAAGGAATGAAAGATTGAAACTGGACAAAGAAGTCTGACTGTTTAGGTTCTTTTTTTCCAGTCCTTTTAAGTCTCCAGAGTGCTCTAATGTAGGAAAGACTTTTCTCCATAACTTAAGAGTTTTCAACCATGAACCCTGAACCTCAGCCTCTATTTGAGGAACTTCCATGCAGTATCAATGGCAAACTGTCCAGCAGGCTTTACGTACTTTCTGAGACACCTCCTTTCCTGAAGTATGAGAACAGTTTGCAGTAGGATGACCTTTTTTTCATTCCAGAAGGCTACCTTCACTTTCATTACAGGTCAAGAGATGAGTAGGAGGCTGAGTGTGCCTGCACTGCATCTGAGTTCATCCAAGACCTTGGACCTGAAGAGATACAGTAACATTAACACGTTACCTGGAGATAAAAACTGTGGTCGAAACCAGGTGTGGTTAAGGAGGTTATGTTTTATATCAAAAGAACCATCAAAATATTGAATAATTTAGGTTGGAAAAGACCTTTAAGGTCATCAAGTCCAACCATAAACCTAGCACTTCCAAGTCCCTCTAAACCATGTCCCTAAGTGCCACATCTATACGTCTTTGAAATACCTCCAAGGATGGTAACTCATCTGCTTCCCTGGGCAGCCTGTTCCAATGTTTGAGAACCCTTTCAGTTAATAAATTTTTCCTAATATCCAATTTAAACCTCCCCTGGTGCAACTTGAGGCCGTTTTCTCATCTCCTAGAATTGCCTAACCTTTTCCATGATCTGTCTACAGAGAAAGCCTAGACAAATAGATAAAATAAAATGCCTCAGCTGCATACATAATCCCAACTAATCTTCATACTAGGTAGCATGACTTTCACCTTCAAAAGTGTTTAGGATTACACAGGACATCTGTACATGAGCAAGGAAGAGATCTCAGATTTCCTAGAGCCCAACTAACCATCCAAAAAACTGGGCCATGCTTCCCTTACTAAACATAGTTTCCTTGTAGATGAGTAATTAGTGAAAATCCCCATCACACACCACTAAAAACCAGACTTAGCAAAAAAAGGGGAAAATGTGAAATGCAGTTTTGAACTCAGCTGCGAGAGATAGAGATGCATCCCTTTATTTCTGGATTTCTTCCATGGAAAACACAACTAACAGGAGCCAATGAGGCTTGGAGGCATTTCTGCAGTCCCTGCGTGATCTGAATCTCAGTCTCTGTGTATTTTGCTATTATTTTCGTAGATCATTATTTTGCCAAGTAAAGGAAGCACCAGAAAAAGAGAAAAGCCCCCCTGTACTGCCAAGCTGATCAAATCATACATGTGGATCCTGTTTCAGGTGGGACCTTGAGCATACAGTGCCTAGAACAAACTGCCATTAACTCCACTAGTTTGGGGATTTTTTTGCTGAGAATGGGAGGTCTGTGTTGATTCAACCGTTGGCTGGGTTTCAGGCCTGGAGAATGACTGAAAGAGTTTTCCTGGAGACCTAGTGCCTTTCTCCTACTTCAGACTCTCTTTCTATAGCCCTAGTGACTTCTGGAGTTGCTGAGTTAATTAACGTGTGTAATTGGAGATTCTAGTAGAATGCAGCAAGCTCAGTGAGAAGCAGGCAGTAAAAGTTCAAAGCTTACCTTTAACTCAACCAGCCTTCTTACATATTCAGCCTTGTTTCGCTCTATCAGTCAGTTGCTGAACGGAAGGATAAGGCTCTTTATTCCAACCTCATACTTACCTAGCCCCCGGGCAGCTCCAACCCCCTCCTTTTAATTATCACTCCAAAAGCATAGAGCCCACGGTTACATGAGTCACAAATTATATCTCCCGGCAGTGCATAATGCTCCTTTTCACACCTACAGAGGATGAGTCATTAAAAAATAGGAAAAAAAAAAAAAAAAAAAGGAACTTCAACATTCCCCATCGACAGAAGCAGAAGGAAAAATATCAAAGAAGGAATTACTGATGGACATATCACCCCAAGTACAGCCAACTCCCTTTGAAATGGACAAAACACGGAGTTTGTCATCAGGTGAGTTTTGTGTCGTAAAGTGATGTAGTAAGGAAACAGAGCTACTAAGTTCCCACTACAGCTATGCCCAGCTGTTCTTTAGTTGAGAGCAGCAGGAAAATTCAATCTTGCAACAAGAGGAGGGAAGGGAGATATAGCACGTGCAGAAGAGCTGAAGCATCATCCCATATAAACTAGGCATCCATTCTCAGTGCTTTTGAAGATTAACCAGGGAAGGAAGACATGCAGTAAAAGAAGTGCACCTGTGATAGGTCCACTACATGTGGACATAGGGTGCGTGGGTGGAGACCTCTGGTCCAATCTCCTTCTCAAAGCAGGGCTGACTTTAAAGGAAAATCAGGTTGTTAAAGGCATTATCCATCTTAATGTAGATCAGTCACTCTGTACATACAGAAGATAAATGGACAATCTAACAGGCTCAGAGGAAAATGGGGGGAACACGTTGCCAAACTGTTTCCCTGGGGACACCATCATCTGTCATGCCACTGACAGAGGGTTATTCGTCCTGCAAGGAGCAATTGGGAAATTTTACATCAATGGTTTTGTTTTGTTGTTTAAATTATGCAACTGTAGTTCATCGAAAAGGGAGATGTTTCCAGGAACACACACAAGGAAAGAAGATTTCCCTCAGCCTAGGATGTTACCAGATGAAATCCTGCCTGTTGTGCTATTCATTGGTGATTAATAAAATCTCAGGAGTGATGCTTCTAGTGAAGATAAATTATAAATAGGTAAACAAACAAACATTACAGGAAAAGACTGTGAGGAGGCAGAGGGATCCATCAGCATCTGCCAACTCAGAACAATTCTCCTGAACCAGAATGTGCTGAGGAAGCTGTATGGAAAGCCAAGGCTCTTCAAGTACTAAATGCCTCACAGGTCTACATCCTAAAATTAAGAGAGATTGCAGTACAAGCAGTATACATGTAGTTGTTCTCTCTCAGTCTCGAGACAGGTCTCTTTTGCCCTAAACATCTCCGGAGCACGTCATGACTTTACATCTTTGTGTTGCTCTGCTTGTTCTCCACATTAGCCCTCTGCTATGGCAGTTTGAGACACTGGCACCTGAACACCTTCCAGTATCAGAAAATCAGGAAATATCCTTTTTTCCTTCCCCTCCTCCTCTTGTGGACCAAGCTGAGGATGTCTTTCCTCCCTTTGGTCCTCTAGGAGGAAGGAAATAAATATCAAAACCTTTTGAGCTCCGTTCTTTCCATAACATATAAATACACTAGAGCGGGGCTATAAAGGTATTTGTTTTTAAAATCCTTTATTTTCATATTTCCCTTTGGTTTTATTCTTAGTGTTTGTAAGAATTTAATGTGGCTTTGATTTTAAAATCAGAATAACCATATTGTCCAGTAGTCAGCACCCTAATTTTTCATGGATTAATTTCTCATAACAGCTAAGGAAGTCAGTGCTGAAGATATTTAAGATTTTAAACTGACATTGGAAAAGCATGTGCCTGAAATATAGCAAAAGACAGAGCTAGCTACTTTAAAATAGGTTGGAGAGAGGCTAACATGTTGGATACGTGTAGTCCAGTCCACTGTTCCTATGCTCCTGATCCTATGGCAAGAAGATCTGCAAACCTTCAGAAAAACCACTCAGCTGATGATAACAGTGTCATCTTACAGGATCTTGTTCCTCTACAGGATGACTCAGTGTACAGTGCTTAACACGCCAGGAGTTGGATTACGTGTAGCTGGTTAATGAGGTTAATACATCAGAGTGCATGCATGATGCATTACTATGAAGTAACCTCTTGGTTTTCCTCATACCAGTACCAGCTCCCCAAAAGGACACTGCCAGACAGACAGAAGCAGAAAAGCCAGTTCCTTGCTGTATCAGCATGTCTTGCCAAAGAAAGGATTACATGGAGAAAGAGGAATTTGTTCTCCAAATTCAAAATGTATACCTCTGCACGTAGATTAAAACATCTAGCACTGAAGCCAACTGGCTTATCCATACTATTCAACTCTCTTTCCTCCTGAAAGCAGGCTGGGGTCCATGCTGCCTGCTTGAGATGTTGCCTGGTTCATTTTAACTCCTAAATCATGCCTAAGATTTGTTGGAGAACAGAGATACAGACCAAAATCAGGCCAAGCACCATTCTTACAATTCAACTCTGTAGAAAAAGTAACTTCAGTGCTCAGGAATATTGTCTGGCAATATTCCTCTGTTGTGAGGAACCACACCCTCTCCAAAAATTTTGACCGTGTCACAGATTTCCACAAGTGTCAACTCCTTGCTGGCTTGACTTTCCATTCCTCAATGTTACAGCAAATCATGATTTTCCAGTGGCAACTGCTGATGTAAAAAGAAGAGTGCTCAGACCTCCTGCTTCCTTTTTGCAGGCGTTGGGGCTGTGGGCTGGAACAAGGTGCTCAGCACAGACTTAAGGTCACACTGATGCATCCAGAGCTCAGAAAACCTCATGTCTAGGCTGTCTTAGAAAGCTCCCTAGCTTTTGCTCATTTCCCACCCTACTCTGCATGTCTGTTCTTTCTGTTAATAATATTCTCTTAATTGCTTGCTTCCTAATGGTAGAGAATTTCTAGCAACATACTTATTCCTTTTTCACTTCTGGGTCTTGAAAACAAGCCATTTAACCTTTTGAGCTGATGGATTTTTGTCGTTGTTTAGGCTCACTCGGGACCAAGCTACGCAGTCTCTCACTCACTCCCCACACCCTCTGAGGGAATGGGGAGAGATAATATAACAAAAACACTCAAGGTTTGAGATGAGGACAGGGAGAGATCCTTAAAGTTACCCTTACGGGCAAAACAGACTTGACTCAGGGAAAACTATTTATTTATTTATTATTATTAATAAAACCAAAGCAGGGTAATGAGGAAGAGAACAAAAACAACTCGCCCCCATCTCTTCCAAGGCTTAACTTCATTTCAATTATCTCTACCTCCTCCCCACCCTCAAGTGGCAGAGCAGGGAAGAGGGAATGGGGGTTACAGTCAGTTCATCACATGTCGCTTTATGCCACTCCTTCCCAGTCAGGGGAAGGACTCCTCACATCCCTCCTCTGCTCCAGCGTGGGGTCCCTCCCACGGGCCACAGTCCTTCGTGGAACTGCTCCGGCGTGGGTCATCTCTTCCACGGGGTGCAGTCCCTCCAGAACGGCTGCCCCAGCGGGGCCTCCACGGGCCACAGCCACCTTCAGGCCTCCACCTGCCCCGGTGTGGGGTCCTCCTCGGGCTGCAGGGGGATCTCTGCTCCTCCGTGGGCCTCCATGGGCTGCAGGGGGACAACCTGCTCCACCATGGTCGTCACCACGGGCTGCAGGGGAATCTTGGCCAGGAGCCGCATTACTGCTCCCCCTCCTTCTTCACTGACCTTGGCGTCTGCAGCCGTTCCTCTCACAAAAAATTCCTCACAATTGGCTCAGGCAGCTGCCTCTCAGGTTCTCTTCACATCTCATCTCCTCTCCACTTCTTGCAGCCGGGCCGGGCTGAGCCAGGCTAGTGCCTCCCCCTCTCTGCCCCCTGCTTCTGCTTTTTCACGTCTTCTTCTTCTTTTTTTTTTTTTTTTTTTTTTTTTTTCCCCTTCTTAATTTTGCTATCACAGAGTTGTTATCAGGGAACATTCTGACACCAATTGGCTCGGCCCTGGCCAGCAGCGGTCTGCCCTAGGCCTGGCCAAGTCCACTGGACAAAGAGGAACAACTTCTAGAAGCTTCTTACAGAAGCTGTCACTGTAGGACCCCCCACTAAACAAAACCAACACAATTTTCAAGGGGGTTGTACAGCTGTCAAATCTGAGAAGTACAGAAAGGTGAAAAGAGACTGGACCAAAAGAAAAAATTTTGAGCTACTATCAACCAAAGAAATGTGCTTTGAGAAGCTTTGAGGATCTGTATTTCTTCCCGCCATTGACTGTGCATGTTGGTCTGTCCTTGTCTTACAGGTTTGTAAATCTTAATAAAATACAGGAAGTACAATAATAATAATATATTAGATATCACTGTTAATTAAATAGTACAATGCAGAAATCTTCTTAAGGGATTATCTGTGATAGAACCTCAAGATTAACACTGCTTATGCTCAGAGGTTCATATGACAGACCACCAAAGTAAAGTAGAGGATGTGCAGTTTTTAAAGTAAATGGTATTATATAATAATCAAGTTTTAATTTTGCAGATCAAGAAACAGGATTATTAGCCACTAATTTGTCCACCAATGGCTGTAACTTTACTCACAGGAAAAAAAAGCAGGATTAGTCGCTGGTTAGAAAGAATCAAAAGCTAAAAATAATCAATATGGTATTGCTCAGGCAACATGATTTGAGACCTGCTTTATTACAGCTTCCCATATGCGGCCTTCTAGTTTGTATTTTCTCCAACTGGAAAGTAGAAATAATAACATATCCCATATCGGTATCCCAGGAGAACGTATTGCTTTAAGATATCTGGGTTGTACCTATGTGTACATAGATAATATAACATGTTAGGTATCGTGGTGTTTAGTGCTCTGAACACACTCCTTTGATTTTAAAACATAGACAATGTCTCTCATAGTGCTTTGCTTTCTTATCTTCTCCCCTGGGAGAAATCTTCTCCCCTGAGAAAAAAGCATGTAAATTGGAGTGCTGATTTGATCATATTTTCTTTAATATATCTATTTCTGAGCACATGTGTTACGGAAAGGAGATCAAATGTATGTGCTTTGTTCTTGGAACTGCAAGTGTTGCTCAAAGGAATTATGAGAGGGGAAATAAAGAAAAAAGGAAAAAAAAGTACACTGTACATTTAAGGCAAATAAGGCACATATAGTACCTTTAGAAATTGAAGCTGAAATGAAGGAATTGGATTTGGTATCTTACATAGAGCTTAATCTCAAAATGCAGTTTTGTGTCAGGAAGGCTCAGTTTGAGTGCTGTCTGAGTGCTTCTCTTCTGACCTTCTGCTTTCCAGAGGCCAGCAAGTGATGAAATGGGATGACCAGCCAGAAACGAGCAATAAAAGAGTAGACCCTTAGGGAGACTTATAAGAAGGAGAGATAGTGTGGTAACAGAAGACAGAAAAATTGTAGTGGAATTAGCAAACAATAGTAAAAACAGAAGGAAAAGTCAATAAATGCAGCATTGATTTTCTGATATTCTCTGCGTGCATGTTTGCAATGTTACTAACTTTGACTTTTTAATCAGTTGAGCCAGTCTGTGTTGGTTAAATATTTTTTCTGCCTGAATAGCACTGTAGCTTGAATACCTTAGCATCTGAACCGTCTTTGCATATTATTTTCTCTCCCATAAGGTTCAGCTGAAAAAGGAGACCTCAACCTTTATAGCTGACAGATCAGATGGGGAAAAAAAAAGAATGACTGTAACAATATTCAAAGGAGAAATAATTTCCCCTGTGCACCAAACTCATCAGTTTGACTTCAGTTTATAAAATAACTTTTCTCGTGACTGACAAAAAGCTTGTGGTCATTTCTTTTGCTCCTCTTTCACAGCCAACAGGGAGCTGAAGAGAAACAGACTGAAAGAACGTATTTTCTGAAGCTTAATGAAATCTTACGACAGGATTAACAATAAATTGAAAAGGGGGCAACTCCAAAACAGGGGCTTGCTGAAGTGTACTTCTGATATTCTTTAGAAAATGCACGTGAATTTTCCAATGGGCCACACAGATTCTGAAATTAACACTGACCATTAAGCAAAATTCAAACAGAGAAGAAAATTCCAGAGATGTAGGCTAATTTTTGTTTAGTTATTTATAGCTGTCCGTAAGAACAGAATGGGATTTCACATTTTAATGCACTGAAAATTCCCCTTATAACAGCTGTGTTATTTTTTACATTATTTTCTACTTTTTACTGTCTCTTTTTAAGGAATCAAGTGAACCAGAGGGCCAGTAAAGCAATGCAAACTGGCATACACTACCCATGGGCTTGTATAACAGCACACCAGTTAGTAGCTACTGGTTATTTTTCCTTCCAGATTTTGTCTTTAAAGTGTGAGGATCATAATTTGTGACCACTGTGTGCATGCACAGTCACCAAGGAAGCAGGTAAAATAACGTATTTATGGTGGTCTGGTCCCATGACCGTGGCAGTCACTGGAAAAAAACATTCTCACTGACTTCAGTAGACTTTAGCCCAGCTTGTTTGTACAACTGTTCCCACCACCATGACCCAGCAGAACTGGTTCAGAGAGCAATCTGATCTTCAGTTTGGTCTCCAGTATTCTGGTAGCAAAGTCAACTGGTCACGCTGGAAAGAGTAGTGTGGAGGAAGAGCTAGACTGGGCAGTAGAGACATTAATTGAAAGTCGCATATTACACCAAGGAGACTGCATTGCAAAGCCAAGGATTGAGGACTCTCTCTACAGGCACAGCAGTAATAACTCGGAGAGTTTCTTTGGCAAAGGGCTCTGGGATGGAGACTGCTCACTGGGTATCCGTGGCAGTGCCACACTGCAGTCCCACAAACTATCCCTGAGCTGGCTGGGACTTCCCTGGGTTAAATCTTCAGCAGATACGTACTACTGACTTGTCTGCCTCTTCTACTAAATGGAGATAATCTGTTCTGTCTTCAACTACCAATAACCCATCTGCCTTTTGCCCTCCTCCCCTCCCATCTTCCCATCCCATATCTCTAAATCAGTGAGGGTTGATGCTGTTTATACTGCCTTCTTGCACCTCAATATCCAACCAATCATTTATGATGCTAAGCCTTGGGGGTCTCTTAGAAACAGGGATTCCTCACCTTACATCACAGAAAGGAACTGAAGGAAAGGTGGAATTAAGAGTAATTACACTGAAAATAACTAAGAAAGTCAGTGGCCTCACTGATCATTTGATCTAAGTAAGACTTTTGTGTTTACACCCAGTGCTATTCCCTTTTGCCTTCTTTCAGGAGACATATAGTTGTTCATATATATATATGGACTATATATAAATATTAACTACTTCTGCTGAGTGTAGAAAGGAAGACTATGATGATGCCAAGCTGTCATCACAGACCAAGGAAGGCTGGAGAGCTATAAGGAGTCCCCAAAATTCTGCTTGTTCATCTTTCTCATCAGCACGTGTCCATGCCATTGCCAGCAGGATCTCCACACCTCTGCAGTGTGATAATTAGAAATGCCAGGCAGCAAGTGCATCTTGCCTAGCTCCCTTATGCAAACTGCGGCTGTGCTGTGGGAGGATTAGTCAGAGCCACTTCCAGGTGACAGATCTCAGAAGGATTCGGTCACACTTGCAGGTATGATGATGCACCACAGCCTTGGAACCGGAAGCATCTGTATTTTTTAGAAATGAATACCACGTATTACTCACCACTGTGTATAATGATCCCAAGTTACTTTAATGCAAGTCCTGCGCAGAAGGGAGAACAATCATCCCTGGGGTGGAAAGCCTGCATTGAAACTTGTTCTCTGCTAGGAAGGATATTTTGGTTCAGCAGCAAAAAAAAGTTTGAAGAAACTTTTCTTCTCCCCTCTACCCCGTAGGTCTTAGCTCAGATAAACTCAAAGTTAGTTGCTTTTTTTTTTCTTTTTGAAATAAAAATATGTGCATGTGGAAGTGTATAATTTTGTTTTATACAAAGGAGAACACTTTTCTGTCGGATGATTGCTTGAAACAGGCAATGAAAAAAGCAGGAAAGGAAACAATAAAGTGATTACTGAGTTTGTTTAGCACACTGTCATGGTTCAAAATTCAGGCTCAGAATTAAAGCAGAGACTGAATTTTTCATTCAGGTTTTAAATACCGTCAGAGTGCCTAGATCATACTGGAGTTAAGCTCTTCCTGGTCTTATCACTGAAGTTGTTCTCTTCTTTGCCCGATATTTTTACAGCAAATCTAGATGGAAACCGTATTTTGCAGGTGTGTGTGCTACCCAGCATGTTATAAATCCCATTCATTGCTATCTGCACTTCAGTGAATATTTACACATTTCTATGCGGAGCACAACAGCATCAACAGGCAGCAATCTTGCCGTGTCCTGTGTGAAGCACTTTTATTCTTCACAGACAGATTTTCTTTAGTCAGAGAGGGGAGTTTAACCCACAGCATGGTTCACTAAGCAGTTGTTGTCCCTGAGGGTAATTGCAGAGGTTTTATTGTAAGTACAAAATAGTGATTAAACGTAACTGCATTAAAATATTTAGCCAACATTGTTAGAGAAACAGGCAACAAATGTATTGCTGTGGCAACCTAGGGAGACTGTACCATGGAGAATCAGAAGAAAAAATTCAACCAACCTTTTCTTTCTTCCCCCGAATAGAAACAAATACAGCAAATATCTTCAGAGCATTAACAGGAGGTGGCTATTGCTCCTCGTTTGCCACAACAGTGTTGAGCTTAACACCGTGGTGCAAGGAGAATTTGCCAGACACCACAGAGGCAGCACAGAGGACTTTTTCTGTGCCTGGAAAGCAGCAGAATTTCTTTGTTGACTTGAATGGGCTTTATAAAAAGAATGAATGGGTAGATGGATAAAGAGAGTACATGTGAATAGATGTTTCCATCTGCAGATTAATTATCTTTGGGGAGAGTCCATCATTATCTTCCAACACCTTCTTTTCAGTGGGAGACAGTGCATCCTTTAGTCCAAAATGTTTTTGTGAACTTAATTACTGCTTATTTCACGAGGAAGAGAGCTGCCCTGCTCTCCACTCCCCCAGCATCTTCTCCCTACTCTCTTGAGTTGCGCTTGTGCTTGACTCAGAGCTCAAATTAAGCTCTCAAATCTCAACAGCTCTTGAGGGACAAAAGAAGCAGACAAAACTATTTTAATATGTGGCTCTCTCTATGGCTACCAGGGCTGGTTTGAGTGCTGCAAGCCAGAACAGTTAGAAGGAAAAAATCAATGCAGGTAAAGCAGGAAAAAAAATCTAATGTTGAGACTGGTTGTGTGCTATTTGTAGGGACCCAGACTGATTTTTCATTACTAAAATAGAAGTGGGGCATGTAAGTAGGCAATCAGCAGTCATCAGGAGAAACTGTCTCTCAAAGGGACAACTTGTTGGTGATTAATTGATTAATTGGTGATAATAGCAAGAAATTCCCTGGCACAGGGGTAAGATCACCACGAGTTCATCGGTCAAATCTTGCTCCTGGGAAAGCCACAGGTCCTACAGCCACTGCCACATCAGACACCACTTCTCCCAGATACAATCCCATGGGCTATCAGTCTTTGACCCCTACCGAAAGTGGTCACTGACTACGATCTCATGAAAAGCAGTTTCATTACCAAACCATTTCTCATCTTCAACAAGTGTCGTCTTCCCACTTATACTCTGTGAGATGAAAGGAATGTTGCACAGTCAAGCTGATTCAAGAGATAAAAAGTCAGAAATGGCCATGGGGACTTCACACGTGCTCATAGTGAGCCTCATGGGTCTCCAGATAGACTTGCAAACATCGGATCATATTCCACAACAACCCAAACTTCAATTTCTAAACCAGGTGAAGTCTATGTAGTTCCAACCTGACTTAACAAAAATCAGACTGTAATTAAAAATTATTAACCACTAATAAGCTTAATTTTTGACAGAACTACTTCAGTGAGACCCTGAGGAAAAGCAGATAAAATTTTTACAGCTAGATCCAAAAGGGGATGGGATCACCTCATCCAGCAATGTAATGTGTCCCTCTGGGACGGAGCGTGACTCATTATTTGTAATTTCATAGTATTCATTGGCTCCAAATGACACCAGGGTCTGACAGATTTCCTAGGTCTAGCCAGGACATTGAGTTGTAATGAATTAATATATTTTGTAAAGGAGGATCAAAGCTTTGGATGAAATATCCAAGTTTGCAGGGGCTCTGGTCAACATTAATAACTGGCAATCAGAAGAGTGCAGAGGAATCACATCCATTTCAAGACATCTGACAGCAGTAAGGGTAGTATTTTGGTGGCTGCAGCTCTCACAGTCAAGACACAGTGGCAGACTCTCCACATTCTTATTATTAATAGCAATGAGATGCTTTTTCATTGCTTATTTATACTCCCACAATTCTAACAGCTGAAAAATACAGGGAGAGACATTCGTTTCAATGACACCTTCATAGCAAGTGCTATGAATTGAGACCTGCAACCCTCCAGGAACACTCAGTTTTATGTATATGTTGTCTGATCTGCAGTTTCCAAGCTTTTGAATAACTTCAGCTGATAAAATAAATAAAACTTGCTATCCCCAAGATTAAAATAGAAACCACATAGGACATGCCAAGGATTCAAGTGCTGAAATGATCAGAGGCGATAAACTGCTGGCAAATGTGAAAACTGACTTCATCCTCATTCGTACATATTCCCTGTCTATAAAAATATCTTTAGGCTAAGCAAGCCATCTCTTGTCATGCAACTGATTCAGTTCCTTCTGTGTCTTGCAACCTCTACAGAAATATGACTCTGGCAAGCGATACTTCAGAGAGTCTTGGACCAGAGCCTTGTGGGAGAGGTAAAGAATAATGGGAAAAGTAGTAATGATGAGTGGAGATACCAAGGATGGGCTGTGTGGTGGACATGAGGTGGTAACTTGAACCCTTAGCACATCTCCAATTGGCTGGTGTAATCCTGGAGATGCTGCAAAGGATCGTGTAAGGAGGTGGAAATTGGCAGGAAGCTGATGATGTATAGGGGGTAAAAACTGATACAGTCTGACCAGATTTGAATTAGAACTACAAATACATCACAGCCTTGCTGCATCTCCTTCAGTTGTTGCAAGCACTTCAGGAATGGCGCTGGTCCACTGCGTATTTTTGAGGCCCTGCACACATACAAATTCTGTCATAACACATTTATGTGAACATAAGTAATAGAATCAGGAGATGTTGCGTGTAGTCAATAACAGTGCTCTCAGCAGCTGATATCTCCCCGTTGGAGAACTCAAAACGTGAGAGAGAAAGGATGATGTAGCCCATGAAAAATGCCTGATTGATGGTCAAGCAGGAGTCACTATTAAAACAACAGGCTATATGATATCTTGGCCACAGCTCTGAAGCTGATCCAGGTCTTTTTACTTATTACACCCAGCTCCTTGTGCCTAACTGGCACACAGACAGTGGGATAGAGTGCACCCTCAGCAAGTTCACCAATGACACCAAGCTGTGTGGTGCCGTCAACAAGCTGGAGGGGAGTGATGCCATCCAGAGGGACCTGGACAGGCTGGAGAGGTGGACCCGTGCAAACCTCATGAAGTTCAACCAGGCCAAGTGCAAGGTCCTGCCCGTGGGTGGGGGCAATCCCAAGCACAAATCCAGGCTGGGCAGAGAATGGATTGAGAGCAGCCCTGAGGAGAAGGACTTGGGAGTGATGGTGGAGGAGAAGCTCAACATGAGCCGGCAAAGCGCTCTTGCGGCCCAGAAGGCCAACAGCATCCTGGGCTGCATCAAGAGGAGCGTGGCCAGCAGGTCGAGGGAAGTGATTCGGCCCCTCTACTCTGCCCTGGTGAGACCCCACCTGCAGCACTGCGTCCAGTTCTGGAGCCCCCAACATCAGAAGGACATGAATCAGCTGGAGAGGCTCCAGAGGAGGCCACGAAGATGATCAGAGGGCTGGAGCACCTCTCCTATGAGGCCAGGCTGAGAGAGTTGGGGCTGTTCAGCCTGGAGAAGAGGAGGATCCGAGGAGACCTTAGAGTGGCCTTCCAGCACCTAAAGGGGGCTGCAGGAAAGATGGAGAGAGGCTGTTCAGCAGGTCCTGTTGTGACAGGACAAGGGGTAATGGTTTTAACATAGAGGGAGGTAGATTTAGATTAGATATTTGGAAAAAAAAAATTTACCATGAGGGTGGTGGAACACTGTCCCAGGTTGCCCAGGGAGGTGGTGGATGCCCCATCCCTGGAAACATTCCAGGCCAGGTTGGATGAGGCTGTGAGCAACCTGATGTGGTTGGAGATGTCCCTGCTCCTTGCAGGGGGGTTGGACCGTGTGGGCTTTGAAGGTCCCTTCCAACTTTAACCATTGTATGATTCTGTGATTCTATGAACTATTGCTTAACAGCCAATGGCCACCTCTGCATTTTTCAATTAAGAAATATTTTCTGGCACTGAGACTGCCAGGCACAGAACAAGCTGCTTCTACTCTATAACTCTTACCCTCCAAAACAAAGTGGTGACTTCCAAACTGCAACTGTGTTCAGTGTCTGACCCTGGGTGAGTTCCCCCTCGTGCTCAAGAGTTGTCGAGGAGTGTACTAGTTGGCCCAAAAGGATGCTAGCAATCCAATGGGATAAAAAAAAAAATCAATTTCCAGCAGCTAGCAACATTTCCTGACACTTCTTAATTTACTGTTGTAGATGAAGCCAGCGTGAAACAGGTCATGGTTTAACAGCAGTTCTGTTTATAAAGGGCAAGCAGATGATTACTGGTGTGAAATGTGTTGCCAACATTAAAGTGCACGTCATGCATTACAAACACCTTGAGACGAGGTTTTTCAGACAGTTCTAAGAGACCTGCCGATTTGCATATTAGTTAACAATTTATTCAACTGTCAGCAGTGACATATTAACCATCTAAAAGTGTTAAAGGAGACAAAGTAATTCCTTCTTTGCATTGCTAAACAGTCTGCAAAGGATCCGATACCTGATCTTAAGTAACTGTAACAGCTTCGTTAGAGTGGAGTTGCACAAATCATCTGTGGGAAGGTTGAGACTGTGTCCCATCAAGCCATCTTCCCAGCTCTAGGCCAGATACTGAGAATCCTAGAAAACTTCCAGAATTTTGTCTAAGGCAAAATAAGAAACTGAGGTCATCTGAGGTAAGTTATTTGGATATTTTTCACAGGCCATACCACTGCACGTAGCTATTCACTCCATGAAGGTGTACGGAGTCAGATTTTGGAGAGACGCTAGTGACAGGGAGAAGACTGCCTTCATTGACAGAAAAAAATGTACAAAGCCTTGAATCCAATGAGGACAGGTTAAGAAGCAGGGGTGGAATTTGGATGAAGTATGAGAATATTAACAAGACATTGAAATGGGGACAGCATAGGAGATATTCACTTTAGATGTCTCTGTACCCTGCATCACCCAGAAAGAGAGAAGTAGAGTGAAAATTGTTCTAGCATAGCTATGTGACATGAGAGTTCCAGGCTGTCCTTGCCACCAAACTCGCACAGTCGTGTCTCTCGGCCAAATGGTCCCCATGTTGCTCACCCGAAGTGTTTGCATTGCACTGCTATTTGGCTTGTCCATCATGGCAAGGCTTGAGGCATGCCATGAGAAATCTCTGCCCTGCAGCCAGCAGAGACTGCAATAGTACAAACAACCATCAGGGCTGGGGACGTCGATTTTCAGAGGTAGCCTTATGTCTCCCTGTCACAAGCAAGCGGGGATAAAATTAGAAATGGCTTGCTTTGGTTCGTTAGCTATGTCTGGGGATCTCCAGTGGTAGGGAACATTCTTCACTAACGAGCAAGGGGAGGGGCAGAGACATAAGCAGGGCATTTTTTTCCCATGCTCCATCTGCGGTGTTCTCCTCTGGTGTTCACAAAGGTGGCACCTGAGTGCCTTGCAAGTATTAATGAACCTCCTCACGTCTCTTGGTTGTATTTACTGTGCATGACTTATTAAATGCAATCCAGGCCATGGGAATCTAAGAGGAATTCAAAGACCTATTTGTACTGTGGCACAGTCACTTCTGTTCTATTCAGTCCTCTTGGGCACAGTTGGAGACATGAGAATTACCCATTTAAGTGTAATAAAATCAAACCCATGTAAGCTATTACTCGCTATTAAAGCTTTATGCAATGTGCAGTAAGGAAGAAAGCAAAGTTCCTGTTCTTTTCTTTTCAGGCTGCAAATCAAGATGTGTATGAAGTTCTTTGAATAGTTCCAGTGAAAATTCCAGGAAAGTAGGTCATAAGGAGCTCTCTGGAGGATGGCAAATTGCCTCTTATGTAAGGTGGAATTTCCCACTTGCTTCCTGGTAAACACTGAGTTATTTTCCATCTGGTTGGCCCTTCGTATGGGACAGTTTCAGTTGCATAGCCAACCACACCTCTGCTTTTCATTTACCCTGATGCTGAGGACATCTGCAAACACCAGAACAGAGTGATTCACAGAACAGAAAGAGAGCCCAAGGGAATTTGTTAGCCTCACTCAGCTCTCATAATGGGAAAACCTACAGTAATGTGGTATGAACCTTTGAAACCTTCTCCCACTTAGCCCTGTGGACATGTCCTCCAACTGGGTTCTTTGTCCCTCACCCCAGCTCCTCACCCTCCTCCACTCATCATTTTCCTTCCCAAAGAAAATCCTTCTAAATAGTGTTGTCCTTCATCTTGTAATCTGCTTATGAGCCCTCCTTACTCTGGCTGTTTTCAGATGGTACTCCATGCAACCCCTCACCCTGTGCCAGCCCGTCACCACCATGTGCTCAGGGATGACTGGGTCTACTTAACCAAGTCAGCCCGTAAGTGTCACATCCCTGCTGCATTGCAGGGAGCTTAGACACAAGAGCTTGGATGCTGAAAGATCATCTCAGGAGCAAATACATAACTTTGTCTCGACATGAGCCCTTCCCAGCCCCACGTCCTGCTTCTCACGTCAAAGTGTAGGCTTGTTAAGGAAGGGACCAGCTCTCGCTCCATTAGGAGTGACCACAAAACTGAGGCTTTGTCCTACCTGCTTTCAAACAAGTGATACCTTTGGTTTTCCAAAGGAATTTAGAAAAAAATAATTCAATTTTCAAAAAGCCTAATTAAAATTTTTATCCTGGACAGTGTGTATCATTCAACATTATAGAAAACCTTACACCTCCTTCTCCACTATACTTTTTACAATGAAAGAAAAAGTAACTTCAAACTGGAATCAACTGCTAGACACAAAACATTTCCATTTTTCACCTTATTTTAAAATATATATATATAAATGCAATTTTCCCTGAGGATTTAGGGAAATTTTTCACTGAGGAGGAAAGACCTTTTCATGGCATTTTTATATAATTGGAGAGGCTATTGTTGTTCTACTGTGTGCCTAACTTTCTTCACAATGAGGATAATTATAAATATATGTACTGTTATAAATAAGCATATACGAATCTGTATTTTTCTAAATTTGTGTGTATGTTCCTTACATTATATCCTAGATAAAGCTGGAGTGGTGGCGTAATACATATAATGGGATGAGTTAAATGTCAGAACAGAGTGGGCGAATCTGGTGTTATTCCAAACACTCTAGCAGGGTAGAAAATTTCAAAAATTCACTGATGAATAAAAGCAAATAGCTTCGAATAATGTTTTCTAGTTTTTAGGAACTTCTGTTCCTGAAGATTTTGATTTTCTAAAGCAAAGGAAATTCACAGGTAATCTCCATTCCCCATATGCGTTTCTGCCAAGGAACTGACAATTTTAGAAACAGTTTACCCAGCCTCTTCTGGAGGTCTCCTTGTTGAATTCCATGTCTGCTCTTGCCAAGAAGCTGGAATATTCATGCGGAATAACCCTTATGTTATTCCAGCTCTGTGTCAGAGTAACATCGCTGCTTTCAATTGAGTTTCAAGGACCTCAAAAGAGAGATAGCATAACAACAAATTAGTCCACGAATGCCAACACTAGGTCTTCAGTCTTCTCAGTCGTTAAAGTTTTCATACTCAAATCTAAGTATCTTCATTTGTTAGACTTTTTTTTCTTCCTTCTGCAAGTTTAGGTGGTGACTTTGCCTTTGGATTTTTCAGCCCTCTCTAAATCACAAAGACCTTTTCAAGAAGAAGCGGTTTCTTCGATGTAACTCGTGGGATTAAGGGAGATGACTGTGTGACCGCAGCTCAAACAGCATTTCCACCAAGAGACGTCGCTTACTTCTGCTTCTGGAAGCACAGAGATCAGCCTGTGCTGTGGCACTCAGGAAAAAGCAAGAAGAAAAGGTCAAGGAGGCTAATTTGTAATTAAAGGGATGTAATTAAAGGAATGAGTCATTCCACAAGTGAGCTGTGAACCTTAGCTCATCTCTTGTCTATGTGCACACACTGATGTGTGCCAGAAGGAGAGGGATGGAGACTTGTTTCATTTGAATGTTAAACATCTGTCCGGGGCTTCATCTGCTTGTTAGAAAAAACACTCTTTAGACTTCACAGCCCACAAAGAGGCCTCACAGACAGTCCCTGCAAAACAATTCCATGTATACTCTTTCCTTTTTCTCAGTATAATCCCTTCTTTGTGTCACGCTTCTTCTGGGAGCCATTAGCAAAACACAAAGGAGGTTTCCTGACAAGGATGCACCTGAGGTCCTGGTGGGAGAGCTGCACTGGAAGGTTCTCCATGGAGAAAAGAAGCTATTGTAAAGCTATTGTAAAGAGGAGAAAGAGCAAAGAGCAAAGAAGCAATAACAATCACAATCACAATCACAATCCTGGGGACACAGCTATGGTCAAGTGCAGGGTGAGTACACCCTTTGTTCGGTTGGGGTCAGTGAGAAAGAAAAGTCAAGGCCATTTAGCAGGAACAAGAAGAAATCTGAGGCCAGCTGCTGCCTTCTCTTCTCTCAGAGATGCTCCTATGACTAAGCAGAATTTAGTTTGGCTGAAGGAACTAAAGAGTTTTTTGCTAAAAAGATTATTTTCCAGCATTTTATGTGACCTGAGATTATCAAAGGCAGCCAAGACTTTTGTCGGACACTGGCTGATTCAGTGAAGGATCTGGGAGAAACCTATACCCATCTACAGCAGATGCTGGAGTCCTGGTGGGACAAATGTTCACATCTCTGCTGGTACTACCTGCTGGTGTGCAGGGGTTTCCATTTCAGCTGGAGACAAGTGCTTTAAGAGCATGTGAACCTCCTCATAACTTAAAAGGAATTTTACCTTCATCTCTGCTTTCAACTAGTAATGTCAGAACACAAAATGAAGTAATTTGTGGACACATACATGTTCTATTTTGTCACCTAAAGCTGTATGGAGAGGTAAAAATAGCAGTCCTGTAAAACCTTCACACAAAATCCACAAAGAGGACTGCTGTCAGGACCACAGTTTATGGAAGAGCATATTTTGTTCATAGGACAACTGAAACTTTGCCATAGGTCTGAAGAGCATGGCCAGTCCTGCTAGACATCTGGTTATTTAGAGTTTCACAGCCTTTCTGTATTCATAGACTTGTTGGAGCAAGTCCAGAGGAGGCCATGAAGATGATCAGAGGGCTGGAGCACCGCTCCTATGAGGACAGGCTAAGACAGTTGGAGCGGTTCAGCCTGGGGAAGAGAAGGCTCCAAGGAGACCTTAGAGTGGTCTTCCAGTGCCTAAAGGGGGCTGCAGGAAAGATGGGGAGAGACTCTTCAGTAGGGCCCGTTGCGACAGGACAAGGGGTGATGGTTTCAAAATAGAGGGAGGTAGATTTAGGTTAGGTATTAGGAAAAAAATTTTTACACTGAGGGTGGTGGAACACTGGCCCAGGTTGCCCAGGGAGGTGGTGGATGCCCCATGGAACATCCAAGGCCAGGTTGGAAGAGGCTCTGAGCAGCCTGATCTGGTTGGAGATGTCCCTGCTTCTTGCAGGGTGGTTGGACGAGATGACCTTTAAAGGTTCCTTCCACCCCAAACTATTCTATAATTCCATGATTCTATGATTCCTCGTCTGGATCCTGATGGCCTGAGAAGGAGCTCCTTTCCTCCCAGGAGTGGCTAACCTAGGTGGTTGATTGGACACAATATGAACATCTGGGAGAAGGAGATGATACCTGCTAGGCACGTTTGCAGACAGTACTTATTGAACATGTCAGGAGAAGACTGCTGTTGACATCCTGTTGACACAGATGATGGCTTTCCTCCCTCAGTCAAATGTCATTCTCTTGAAGCCCATGCAAAAAATACAGGCTACCTGGGTGTTATATCATTCTTTGCTGTAGGGCTGTTTTTATCTAAGCTTGTCCTGGAGCTCATGAAAAGCAAAGGCAGATTGATGTGGCTGAGCGAGTTCTCCAGAGCTAATATCATCCAACAAAATTTTGGCTGGCTCGACTAATTAGAAAGGAAAGAGATACTTCTACTAATGGCAATATACACACATGCCTATATATAAACATATATATATATGTCTGTGAAAGGAAGCAGCTCTTATTTCTAATTAACTGCCTAGCTCTCCTGGCTGTGCTCCAGGTTGAACTGACAGATGGCGACAAGCCTCTCTCCTATCCTCCCTATATTAATGTCCTAACCAAAAGCAAATGCTTCCTCCATCCAATGTAGAATTGCCTGAAGCCCATGGCCAGCCCTTCTACTGCGTTTTTCATTAAGTCATGAACATCTGAATTCTGGCTCATTAGTGCCCAGGTTGTTGAAGGCCTCTACTGCAATTAATTCTTCGACTGGCAGCAGATTTCTCTGCAAAAGTTAAATCAGGACTGACTCCTGATGAAAGCTTATGAAGGTATGAAAGGACAGCCGCAAAGTAAAGTCCCCTGTGAGCATACCCCCACCTCCAGCCTAAGCTCCCTGAGTAGAGGACAAGAAGGAAGTTCTTTCTCTTTCACTATTAGTTCCTTTGCTTCTTGGAGTAACAGTGCTTGCTCCCATAGGCTGGTATGGAGATGCTCCCTGCTTCAATTCCAGTGGACTTAGTGTCTGAAGTTCATTGAAGAAGAGGAAGGTAGACAGCGAAGTGGGCTAACAAGGACAATTTCTTCATGAAACAGTCATGTGGATAAAAGTTTGGAAAGGATGAAAAGGCACATTTCTACCATGCAGTGAAGAACAGATACCTGAGCTAATGCCAGTTAAAGTTACCCTGAAACAGGAACCACTATGGCCCTACCTCTTCTCTCCTCCGTAAATGTTAGAGGGAGCAATTATTGTCTTCAGCATGGCACCATATCATGATGTTTAATTTTTTCATGCTTGTAGACATGTTAGCATGGTTGGAGCTGCCCTCCAGTCTTTGGGTCAGACTCTGCAGTATTACGTTATCATACACCCGGTAAGGAAGGTACAGCAGGATCTGTTGTGATGTTGGTCACACTAAGAGATGAGGGCACTGGGTAGAATCCTGAATGCTAAGGAGAGAATGTTGCTTTGAATAACAAATAGAAAAAGGAGCCACAGGTTCAGACCCTCATCCTCAGCTCAGGAAATGTCCAGCCATTCCTGTGTTAGTGTGTGTTAGGAAATTGGTCTCACTACAGAAGCATCAGACCAAAGGAGCTGTACTGGAGAACAACATTACCTGCTGCTGCTACTCCTGTAAGTGCTCTCCTATATGATGCAACATCCTTTGCCAAGAGCTTATTTTCCATTCCCTTACTCACACTGGTGGTGACTGTGCTACAATTATTGCAGGGAAATCCCAGGATACATGGACTGAGCTTCAAGACACTCAGCTTCGTTACTACCAGTGGGGTGATGTTAAGTAATTTTTTTACTGCTCTGTTCCTCAATTTCCCAGTGTATATCATGGAGAATTATAACACTAGATTTGCTTCTCTTCTGCTTCTCTATCCTGCAGGGTAATGACCTTATCACTTACCAGCCCTACCAACACACCTGCTTGCTCCACAAGTACGAGATGCCTTTCCTCTCAAATTATCTCACCAATTAACACCATGAAGATAACTTAGAGCAATTTTGCTCTCAGCTGTGCTTATGTTCAAGCCTGCTGCTTCAGTTTCAAACCTGATGAGGGGCTTCTGTGCCTGAGAGCTTAACAGTGCTCTCCAGCTACATCTGTTGGTCTCATAAACAATATTCCCTCCTCCTGTGAGCTCACTAAAATGCTTTGGGATAAGCTATTGAGGAATGCTAAATAAGACCAGCTGTGATTACATGGCCCTGTGCAGCTGACCCTTAATTAATATGTCTATTGGTACATTTTTCATTTGCGTAGCCGAGGTCAGAAAGAGTCCCAGACCACATCCAATAATTTTCCCTTTTCAATTCTCCTTCTTCTGCTTTGTATATCCTGGCTCTGATAAAGGTATTCCAGAATGGTTCCTATATATATATATCTCCACTGGCTCTTTTTTCCCCTTTTTGCTTGTTCTCTCAATCTTTCTCTGGTGGGATCAGGTGAGTCTAGGATGGTCTTCATCATGTATTTCTTTCAGCTTCTAGGATAAGAATTCGAGAAGAATTGCACTTTTAAGTAGCATGTCAAGTCTGATCTTACTATATAACTTAAGCTAGTCCATTCATTTGGCATATTTGAGAACTACAGAAACATCTTGTCCCAAGATGCTACATACCTGGTAGGTTTTGCTCAGCTGTGAAGCATGTATTGAGCAGGCTGAACCCTGTGTTTTCCAGCTGTCCATTCTTAGAAGTTAAAGGAATTCACAAAAGAAAGTAAAAGCCAAAGCAAAAAATAAGTTAATAATCCACCTGAATGATTTGAAAGTATTCCTATTTTAAGATCTTCCTGCTGTCATGCTTTTGTTCTTTTTGACCACTTTTATTGAGTGTCTTCATTTTCAGGAGCATTGGCAAGAGCAGCTCTGTTAAAATACTCACAGGGGACCACTTTCAAACAAGCGAATTGCCTGGATTTACTCTGGAGACTCTCCAAGACGAGTTACACTTACCCAATCTACAAGATGCTGGCAAAGCAAGAGGGGTGATGCTCCAGTCAGCCCCAGCATCCACTCCATGCGATTAAGCAGTGCACTCAAGGCAGTGCAAGCTGGCCACTCGCAGCTTTACCCTCCAACAGCAATTTCTGCGCTACCAGTGCAATAGGCACCCCGTGAATCATTTCAGATGAAGAGACAGAGCAGAAATGGCGATGAATTTGCAGATGTGATTTTCTGCTGCATTCAGTGCCCAGTCACTTTTCTCTCCATTGGGTGCTTCTAGATTTTTTTTTTTAATGCTGACTCCATCAGAGGAAAATTCAATAATTCCACAATATTTATGTGCTAGTTCTCCCCTCTTCGACACCATCAGCTTCCTGCCTGAACTCTATAAACGTATCACATAAATTGCCCCAGATTGGCAATAATTGCCATGCAAAGGGAGAGAGCAGAGGTTACACCAGTACAAATGGAAAGGGAGCAGGTGGAAACTGAGTTACATTTAGCACGAAGCTGTTGATGGCTTTCTGCTGTTGTCACTTGGCCAAGAGTAAGTTCTACCATAAGTTAAAAGCTCTTGTATCTCTGTTATGAACCTCTGAACCTCTGACATCTGCTAGTGACCTCTCTGAACCTCTGCTCAGGATCTGGTGGGGGATTCCTACAGTTTCTACCCAGCTCCTGCAGCTTGTATTTCCTTGAACCACTTGCCTGGTGAGATCCCTGCTACTCCTGCTGACTTTGGGGGCTCGACTGAAAGAAAAATCAAAGGCAGTTTACCTGAAATGTGCTTTTCAAATGCTTATCTGCCCTGTTAGAGGATAAGAGACCTCCCACCTCGTGGGAGCAACCACTTTTAGTCTGCAGAAAAGCATGTGATGAGCTCAGCAGTCCCCAAGAAGAAAAAAATCTGTTTATGGGAGTGTAACTGACCACTGTAAAGTGCCTTTCCTGCAAGACTCAGGCCTATCAACTCCTCAAGCACCAGCTTACATAAAATCAGTGGTTGGGAAAACTCTGAGAGTGGTCAAGGAGACAGCATTTCCCTGCAGTGCCAAGCTTGTCCCCCTACACAGCTGGCTATCTCGACATGCTATGCAAGACCTTCTCACTCTTCCCGGCCACCCTCATCCACATACTCAACATCCAAAGTTGATTTCCTGAACTCATCATCTCCTCTGCAAGCACCAGGGGTGAGAAACAGCTCAGTGACTCCTTTGTCATCTCAAAAGGCACATATTTGTCAAAAAGGTAGTGAAGCTTACATCTCTTGGGCCAGGCACAAGGGATGTGTGTGCTGCCTTTTTTGTCTGCTCATTCATTGAACCGTAAAACTGGGGATGAGATGGAAAGCAATCACATGCTCATTTTATATATATATATATATGACAAAATTACACCATCACCCACAGTCTTTTGGCTCTTGGATGGACAACGTGGGTGCAGTCCATCAAGAATTATAGAATCATAGAATGGTGAGGGTTGGAAGTGACCTTTAAATGTCATCTAGTCCAACTTCCCTGCAAGGAACAGGGACATCCCTGACTAGATCAGGTTGCTCAGAGCCCCATCCAGCCTGGCCTTGAATGTTTCCAGGGATGGGGCATCCACCACCTCTCTGGGCAACCTGTTCCAGCATTCCACCACCCTCATTGTAAAAAATGTTTTCCTAATATCTAATCTAAATCTACCTCCCTCTATTTTTAAAGACTTTCCCAAGGTCCCAGCTCCACTGCCTCTTGCTAGCTTTCTGGCACAGCCCAAGGTAGAATGTGGTTTAGAAGAGAAATCCAACCAGTCTACTTCCTTCAACCCTATGAATGCCACGGCTCTTCACCACTCTCCATACCTGTTCTTCATGCACAAAGAGACATTCTCACTTCCTCCTCTAATAAAAAACTCTGGCAGGGAGCACACTCATCACTCCACCTTTAATTAATATCTGCTGCCTGAAAAGTACAATGCTGGCTACCATCTCTGAAGAGCCTACAGTCCTGCCAACAGGTTTATAGCTCACGGCTACGATTTAGCAGGGGGACGTGTACTCTCAACTGCAGCCTTGAAAGCCACATGGGAGCTGCCAACACAAATCACCTGGTACGTGCTATGGGCCAAATTCTCTACAGAGAGCCTGAACACTGCTACTGCTCTATATCCTTATAACCGTAGGCATTCCCTGAAGTAAAATCCCCAAAAGGATCTTGGTGAAGCAAATAACACCCTGCACTTCAGGAAAAGGTGGGAGAAATCCAACCAATTCTTCCTGTTTATGCTTGGGCTCCAATCCTTCCAATCTCACCCAAGGAGAATCCTTTCTTAAAGCCATGTATTTTAAAGCAGCGGGAAGCAGACATCTCCTGTCCCAGAGCTTGTCTGCTGCTCAGGCCACTCCCTGGTCCTTCAGCAGAATGCAGCAGTAATAGCATCAGCAAAAACACAGAAACAAACTGAACAAAAAGCAATAGTTGGTAACCAAGGAGAGAAAATCCTCCTTCCCAGGTGAGCAGGAGGAGTAAATAAGCATAAGTTGACTCAGGGGAAAGCTGCGCAACACAGATATTCTCAGCTGCAATTCTCAGGAACGACAGTCAGATTTTATAGAGGAAGGAGCACCCTGAACACGAACATCTATAGCTGAACTGCAACACTGTCATGGGCAAAAGTTGCTTACCAGTCTCATCAAACAGGAGATTGAAATTAGGCAATGTACTTCTCAAGAGGATTGTCAAGCTGACCAAGAAGATGCTTAAGGCACAGCTGGTACCCCAAGCTCTGTGCAGCCTTGCTGGATCCTGTGGGAGATGTGGGTGGATCTTTGTCCTCTGACAGGGCCTAGGTGGGAGTAGATGATTTCTTTCTTCGTTGCACTGCTAGCTTTAAACAGCTTTAACAAATCTCATGGTTAGGTCTCAACTGAGCGGGTTTTTTTTACAATTATAGTCTCAAAGTTAGGTGCTACATTTTTTATGAATGTCAACACATCTAAATTTTGACTTAATTTGGCCATCTTACAGCGGGGAACCCTGGGCCAGTTATTCAGACCTTTCCACCAACGACAGGTAGGTAGATAAATGTTTTGTAGGTACTGGACTGATCTTTTTACTCAGGGATATAAGGGATATCTGTCAGTAAAACACAAGCGTATTTTTCAGTCAAGCATAGGCTTCCTTGGCCTTCTCCACATGAAAAGCAGACACAAGGAATCCTGGTCGCAGAGACACTCACATTTATTCTCCAACAGGAACAGTGCAAACTTTGTTGTGTGTGTTTTGTTACTTCTAAATATTTTGTCAAATTCGAGATGGATGTACAAACAGTTTCTACCAATGAGTTGAGCCTCAAAACCCAGGAGGTGTTGATAGTTAAGAGGGAAAAAAAATGAAGGGAACAACAAAATCAGCCATATAAACCCCCAGTTTCAGTGGGGAAATATTTGACCTGTATTACAAGAAAACTTCTCTCCCATGAAGAACTTCTTACAGCCCAGCAGCAATAGCAGAGATGCAGAGGGCTGGGTTACCAGACTGGTGGTATAATTTCATCCGTGGATGTGAACAAGAAGAGACATGGCTGAGAGTACCAAAAAGTTGAAACTTGGGTGGCTGGTGAGGCATAGGGATAGAAGGGTTTCCGAAGAAAAGCTAAACTCTCAAACATCCAGGAAGATAGAGACTTCAGCATTCACAAGAGCTGACTTTGCAGAACTAGGAACTAGGAGTAGACTTACTACTATTAGTAGTTACACTATTAAAGTATTACTATTAAAGCCACACTAAGAGGGTTACTATTATAAATCAGTAACTGCACTTCACCAATACAAAGAAGTTAATAATAATGCACCTATTAAATGTTGTTTGGCTTATAATACTAGATAGTTCCTTAATGTCTCCTGTGCTGAGGTGTTTTCCAAAGGTAAATTGCTCCTGCCCACCACAGCAGAGGCAAAGACTGTAGATGCCTATTTGTATCTCAGACATTTAAAAAAGATTTCCCACATTCCCACATGTCTCTTGGGAGTAGTTTTATGCTTGGAAAGGTCATGTCAGCACACACGTCTCCATGGCAGGAGCACAGTGGAAGAGATCAATAAATGCAAGTGAGCAGGAGATCACAGCAGGGACAAGAGAGCGGTCATTGGTACCCGCTCACTGGCCCAAGGCACCATAACGCGTTCATCAACTAAATGCCAAAGATGATGTGCAACACTTTTTTTCCCTCTTTTTGACAAGAACTTTCCTCAGTTTCCCTCAACTCATTTCCTGCCTTTTGCAGTAGGGAAATTTGGAGATAGAGACTGACCTAGGACTCACCTGAATGCAGTTTGGAAAAGGATGTGTTCCCAAGGGAAACCAAACAGGTCTGCCACTCCTTTGCAGGCGTCTGCACTTAGACACATCACTGTGATGTTTAGTAGACCTGACCTGGTTATATGGAAGAAGGATCAAAGACGTGGGGGAAAAAAAAAAAAAAGTTAACAAAATATATTGCCAAAAAAAATATATATAAAGCCAGGAGGCAAGACATAAAACCTTGTTACAAGTAGTAATTGAAGAAAGAGTCAACCATGTGCATTGGCCAAATGAAGCCAAATGAACACCTCCTTCAACCCTAAATCTCATAACGATCCTCATGGATACAGTAAGCCTCATGCTGCTTGTCCTGAGCTGCCAGGCAGCATTGCTGTGCACTGTTAAGCAACTCTCCCATTTGGCTCCTTGAGGAGCATAGAGCAAAAGTGAATTTTCTTCACATTAACTACTATGGGGCTACGTTTTGGATTTGTGCCAAAATCAGTGTTGATAATACAGGGATGTTTTTGTTATTGCTGAGCAGTGCTTACACAGAAGTAAGGCTTTTCTACTCCCCATACCGCCCCACCAGCGAGTAGGCTGAGGGTGCACAAGAAGTTGGGAAGGGACACAGCCGGGACAGTTGACCCCAACTGACCAAAGGGATGTTCCCCATTGTTTGCAAACGGGCCAAATACTCACCTCACCTGGAACACACTGGTGTGAAGGGGTTAATATTTACAACGTTCTTTAAAAGCCCTCAAACACAAATGCAACACCTTCCTCCTAGATGGGCCACAAAGCAAAGCTGGCCAAACAGCTTGACTACTGCTGCTGCAGTGAGGTTCAACATGGAAGCTGGAGTCACCTCAATTAGTGGATTGTAATTGATGCTTTCATGGCTAAAAAACCTCCGTTCACTGTAAAAGCAACCTCCCGATGGTGAACACTGGCTATTTCTGTCCTTGTAAATTAAACAATGCCTGGGAACGTGTCCTGTACTGAAACACCATCATCTATCCTGACCCTAGAAAGATTTTAGTCCAGGTCAACTAACACCTTGCTGGCTTCAGAAAAAAAAAAAACAAAACAATTGGAGAGTTACAAATAGCTGATTTTTAAAGTTTCTTACAGAAAACATTAGTTGCAAACAAATCAAGACAATACGCTATATGGAAAAACACTATAAACAGTCTAAACTCACAAGTAGCACAATTTTATAAACATAGCAAAAATAACAACCTATTCCTGCTGGAATCTCTTGTGGGTTTTACAATGTAAAGGAACACTAACAGGGGTCAGATGTTTGGGGTTAAATCATGTTAAAACTGCTGGTGTTGAAATAGAAGGAAGTATGAGTCCCTGTGTCCCCACACATGGGAATTGCAGTATCTCCAGGGCACAGCCTTCTGCAGTCCCTAAGATGAAGTTGCATTATTACATATACGATAACTGCATATGCTTAATTTATGACCTTATTTCCAAGCAAACTCTATCAAAAATTTCATCTAATTTGTATATTCAGTTGTTATCTAAACCAGGCTGATTTCATACTGTGGCTGATGCTGGCAGTTTGGATGGAAAATTGATTCTCTCTGCCCCTCTCACCTGTGCCTGTTTCTTTTGATCGCTCTTCCCTTGATGTGTCTTTTTTGTTAAGCTAAAAAACTTAACCGAGATGACTCTACAAAACTTTATCTGTCCTGCTACTTCCCCATCAACACCATTGCCAGTAACTTGCTATTTATTCTTATATTTAAGAGTAGTCCTTTTACTCAGCAGTTACACAGCACTGAGTCTAACAAATGCAGCTAAATGTCTACCACTGTCCCCAAAAAGTTCCATACAGTTAGAAGCTAGTATAGGCAAAGGACTATTTCCTTTGATGAAGTCCTCTTACTTAGGAGGGTAAGAGAATTTGTAGCATTTACCCAGTCATTTCTTGCCCATTGATCTCAGTGACAAAAATAATAAGTAAAAAACAAACCCCAAACCAAGCAATTAAAAAAAAAATTGTAAAGATATTTAATTTACAAAGAGAGATATAGGCATTGCTTTTCAAAGCACATGTTTTTCACATTGTCTTCGGAATTTTTAAAAAGTTTGCCATGGCTTCAGAAACGAATGGCCAGAGCAAAACACCACACCTCATTGCCTCAGTTCCTGCAGAATTTATGTTAACCCCACTGGCACTGCACTGAGAGCAATACCTCACCTTTGGCAAAAATCTCTCTTTTAAAAAGGCTTCCAACCTTGACCTGAAGACCTCAGCAAGAAGATGTACCTATCTGGAGGTGATCCAGAGACCACTCAGCAGTGAAAATGTGACCAGAGAGGAAAGAGAAAAAGTACTGACATTATTTATTCTTAGTAAGAGCGGATGTGAGGCTGAAGATAAGCAAAGGTTTTGCAGAGGATATCTTAGCAGCAAAGAACATAAAGGGCTGAGAAATGGGTAGGAGAAATCCATTAAGACTTGTCTTTCATAAAAAAAAAAACAGAATGTTTTGGATACTATCTCCTGCTTATGAAGACACAAAGCCACAGATTGTCAAAATTATGGGGATATTGTGGAAGAGGGCAGTCTTTTCTGGCTTTTTCTCTTACAATCTTTCCCTATGCAACCACTAAGGGTCAATATAGAGGCGACACATGAGCCAGATGGTCACTTTGGTCCAACCAGGGATAGCTGTTCTCCCCTTCCTAAGCAGCAGGAACTCTGCGACTTCCCTGGGTAGTACTCTCTGATGTCTAATCAGTCCTACTGCTAAAAAAGCCACTGCTTATTTATGCTAAAATCATTCCAGTAATTAACAGAAAATTAATTCAAGCCAAGCTGCTGTGCCCCTGAGAGCATACAACCTTGCTTTCTGCAGTGAAGAGGAATTAGCCAAGGTCCATCCAATGTGAACCGTGAAAATGGGAGAAACAGACTGTCCCTGAACTCCTGACTCTTTTTTAATTCCATGCAAGGTTTGTGGACCACAAGGGAGGAATGACACTTGTTAGCTTTCCTATTACCTCTTTATCTGTTCCCTGGCCAACAAATATTTTTTTTTCATCCTTCATGTTTCTTGAAATCCTTGACATTTTTTTCTGTGGTTTTATCTTTTTTTTTTTTTTCTTTTTCATCTCCAAATGTTCTTATCATCTCATACGGTTCTTATAGTTCCATAATTCTTAACCTGGTCTATGGAAATATGTGTCATGCAGTTGCATTGCTTGTCCATCCCTCTATCCATCCACCTGTCTGCCCACGTACCTGACAGACTATCACCTTGCTTACGTTCAAGCAAACTCAACAAAGAGAAAGTTCTCAAAGGTCTAGACATACTCTCGGTTTTGTGAAAGTTGGTCAAACAAAGGAGAAACACCAAAACTAGTGGACCCACTAAAGGGATCTCGTCTCCTTCACTACTCTTAGAAGTAGCAGCCAGCTGACCAGTTAGAAAATCCGTATCCTGAATATGATGCATTTTGCCCAGCTAAAGGAGAAAGGCTCACGGGAGGGAGCCAAAAGTCAGGTTACGATACATAAACAGGGAACTGAGAGCTTAGAGGACAGACATGTACATGGGAAGCTAAGCTTCATTAGCTTTGCTGATGATGAGAAAAATGTACTCCTTTGACTGTGCACAGGTTGCAGAGTCTGTAAATCCGTCTCCTCCATTCAGGTCCTGTTGGATCTCTATTTTAATCCCAGGCACATTCCCATCTCTATCTTTTGGCATTACAATTTTTCCTGAAGAGACTGTGAGAAGGTAGTTGTTTAGTCATGTGCTCATGGCAGGGCTGTGGTATTGATTACAAAAATCCATGCTTGGGGTCTGTGGCACCTCTGAAAAGGTCACAGCGAAGTAGGATGTGCGATTTGTAAAGGTCAAGAGGGAGAAGAGATCTCTGACTCCCACCTGGGGATATGTGAAGGATGATTTCATTTCAGTGACAAAACCAAAAGTGCAACTGCTGGGAAGAACTTTGAGTCACACCATATGAAGACTTGGGGGTTTTTTTGTCCTTTTATGTGCCTGTTTATTGTTGAGCACCTGCAAAAACATGACTGTCTGCAAGGTAGTGGCCTATATAGGGTTGAATATCCAAGCTCCCACTGTGGTCCGTAGAAATTTAGACAACAAATGGAGCTGGGGGAAAGAATTTGTCTGATCAAATTGAGGTGTCAGCTTTGGGATAAGTTGGACGACACCTCAAGCTCTCCTGACCAGATCTCACCTCAACATAAAGAGTGGCTTGGGTGGTATGGCCAGATACAACACCCCAGTTGCATTAGATCATAGAATCATAGAATCACAGAATGGTTTGGGTTGGAAGGGACCTTCAAAGCCCACCCAGTCCAACCCCCCTGCAAGGAGCAGGGACATCTCCAACCAGATCAGGCTGCTCAGAGCCCCATCCAACCTGGCCTTGAACGTTTCCAGGGATGGGGCATCCACCACCTCCCTGGGCAACCTGGGCCAGTGTTCTACAACCCTCATTGTAAAATTTTTTTCCTAATATCTAATGTAAATCTACCTCCCTCTGTTTTGAAAGCATTCCCCCTCGTCCTATCACAACAGGCCCTGCTGAAGAGTCTCTCCCCATCTTTCCTGCAGCCCCCTTTGGGCACTGGGAGCCGCTCTCAGCTCTCCCCGGAGCCTCCTCTTCTCTCAGCCTAACTCTTGGCCCTAACTCTCTCAGGCTGTGATGAGATGAAATGAGCTCATTGTTGGTGGCTGGTGTGGGAAGAAACCTAGAGAATTACTGAATCAGAGTGTGATAGAGACAGTTCAAAATTGGTAATGTGACGATACACCAAAGAAATCTGAGGATACAGCAAGGAAACTATGAAGTAATTATAATTATTTTCCAACCTATATTGATTACTTTGGCTGCTTAGATACTGCCAGGATAGGAGGGCAATGCTTGGAGTTAAACAATTTCATTCCTCTGGCGCTGCTTGCCAAAAAGCCTCCTAGTCAGTACCTAAAATAGGATATAAAGCCAGAGTAAAGCCCTCCCTTCAAAGCCATTTACATACACCTTATTTAGCAAAAAAAAAGCCGCTCTTTTCTTAATGACTCCAATAAATTGTGGGCTTATTTTTCAAATCGATTTTCCAGCGAAACAGTTAAAACAGAAGGAAATGACAGATATTAATCAGAATTCCCATTACCTCTCCTGCTTTGTACCACTCATCTTCTGCTGTCCTAAGTATTGGAGCATTTGATAAAGCAACCAGGAAAGAAACTTTTTTAATGAAACAGTTTTCGTAAGAATTTGCCAATTCATCAAAATCAAATTGCTTCACGACACTACATCTCTCCAGCCCAATTAGTTTATAATTAGTTAACACAAAGTGGAACAGTTCTAAGAAGAGAGACAAAGACAAGTACAATTTGAATTCCAGTGTCTGTGGATAGAGCATCTGCTTGAGCAAAAGGAAACATGACTTAAAAGGACTGATCCTGTATCTCCTGCATCTTAATTGCATGTCTTAACCAGAAGAGATTGGCTTTTCTAGATTGATCTTGCGTCCTCTC
Organism: Tetrax tetrax; assembly: GCA_009806455.1. NCBI lineage: Eukaryota > Metazoa > Chordata > Aves > Otidiformes > Otididae > Tetrax > Tetrax tetrax. The sequence continues at coordinate 80,248 of WHYT01014726.1, read as the reverse complement.
TACCTGAGTTTGATTGCAAAATACATCCTGGATTTAAAATAGCTTTATTTTTTTTTTCTACAGAACATTCTTTTGCCTACAAAATGGTATTTTCCAACCCAGAAAACATTTTGTCAACAAATTCATATCCAAGTCACAAAACAGCTCTGACAAATATGCTCCCTCAAGAAAATACTTTCGCCGTATGTAAGACCGTGAGCTGAGCTCCTGTGTCGAAATTCCTTCCCTAAGCTGTGTTACAGTGGGCTAAGCAGTACCACCCATGAGAACTGGCCTCAAAATGAGGACAAGAAGAACAAAGGAGGCACCATAAGTGGCCATGAATTGAATGGACCCATGAGAAGCAGTGGTTCCTGCTGGCCCTGTATGAGGCTTGGTGTGTCCAGCCATCAGACCTATCTTATTCCACCTGCAGCAGCTGGACTGGAAATCTCAGGTTGTTCCCCATCAATATTCTGTGGTTTCCTATAGGTGGCACAGCAATTAAATAGCTTTCCTGGTGGAAGGAAAAGGGCACAGACTAGAAAGCATCTAGAGTGCTTGAGGGTCTTGGTCTGAGGTCTGATATTGCTGTGTTCTGTGACTGCAGCAAAGTCATGGATTTCAAACCACCTTTTGCAACATCTGTCCATAGGAAACTACAATGCCTGGTATGCGAGGGGGTAAGAAAGTGTTTTGTGATGGCAAAGCAAGCACAGAACTGCTTTGTGGTTATACTAGCCCCACACTTGACCTCAAATCCAAAGCGTAGGCATAGGAAAATGCTCTCCTTTTTTCCTGCAAACAACTCAGAGATGCGCAAGGCATCGCCAGTAGAAGCTGGCAGAAAGCCCACACTCCAAATCTTTTACAACCAAAAGAGCTTAGCAATTAGCAAAATAACAAAAAAAAAATGTCAAATGCATTTTTGATGCTCTGAAGTTGCTGAGATTTTAAACAAACAGTCTGGGCTGCTCCCACACACTGAGGTTCGTGCACCAGCAATGTAGCAACAGCACCACCGTATGGGGGTCTCCAACCCCTACAGCCCTCAGAATCTGATCCGTCTACAGTTTGCTTCGCAGACAAGATTAGCACCATGGTGGGATTAATTTGCAGCAATGCATTGATTTCATGGTTGTCAGCAAGAATGCGTGTGATGTGAAGGTGAAACTTTCCTCCAAGGTCTGTCAGGCTAGCTTCTGAAATTTGAAATCCCAAATGGGAATAGCTGGATGTTTCGGTCTGTGCCTAGACCCTTGTAGAAATACTCAAGGTCAAACAGGCTCCTTGCTTATTAAACCTCTAAAATGTTCTCTGGTTGTACTTGTTTGCACTCACAGATCTCAAAACACTTCCCTTGTGATGCAGATGTCATGGGTCCTATTTGCCATTAGAGAAAGAGGCACAAAGAAGAAAAGGCACATGCCTCTGAGGTCCCTCAGCAGCCTGATGACAGACATCCCCAAGACCTTTCTGTCTTTTCTCAATGTTCTGCTCTTCACAACAGCTCCAGTCTTCATTGCTGGACTCTGGAAGATGTCTCAGGCAGCCTAGCCTTGTTTCCATGTGCTCTGAAGCTTACTTGAACACTAAATCTACATGTAAATCCTTGTAGTGTGAGCTAGATCATGACATGAAACAGTGTTAAGCATCTACAAATCTGGTAGCTGGACCCTATCTCTGCTGGCCGTCGCAGCCCTGAAGCAGCAGAAATCATGTTTCTTGTTGCTGGGCCAACATTGTGCCTGTCCATCCCAAGACACGTGCGCAGGAGGAGTGGAAAACACCTGAGAGGTTGAAAAGAATCACTTTAGGCTGAGACAGGGGACATACTGTGGCCTCTTGTCACAAGCAGAGCAAAGCCTGCCTGTAATCACACATACGGTTAGAAGATGGTGCACAGGACCAGCTCCTCCTGACTGCTAGCTATCCATCCATCTCTGTGGACATCTGTATATCTACTTGTTTTTAAATCTTTCTCTCCCCTTATCTATCCATCTGTCTTCCTCTCTGTCTAATCACACGGCTCATTTAGGATCCATGCTTCCCGCCTTACAGACAAGTCTGTAATGGATTTGCCTTACTGCCAGCTGATGACTCAATGTCAAATATTCCCCACCCATTCTGACTTGAGACAGTTCAATGCTCCTGAGGCTGCTTGTGTTCCCAGGAACACGGCTGTGCAGCCATTAGAACTTCCCACTTCGATGCCTAAAATAGGCCACTAAAATTTCTTATCGTACACCCCACATTCCCAAAGCCTGAGTAGATTTGAGTAGATTGTACGTACCAAACATTTTCCAGGAGTGGAAAAGTCAGTCAGATTCCCTCAGCAGCCCATTGCAACCTCCACGCACATACTTTGGAACATCCTGAAAAGGAGATGCAAGCCACACTGCTGCTGAGCAAGCATCACAGTGACCTCTCTTCAGGGCTGCGCAGCCTCGGACAGCAGCTCTTCTTATTCTTGCACTTGGTTTGGTCTTGAATTAAGGCATCTGAGAAGGTGTTACTCCTCTGAGCTCGGAGGCTGCGGACTCTGCAGGATCCCCTGATGATCCGGCTCTTTCAAGGACTGCAATTCATGCAGGAGCTTGGACTGTGTGGAGTTTCATCTTAGTTTCCTCTTTGACAGGTTCTGGTTTTGATGTTTTTTTTTTTTCTCTTCTGCTCATAAAAGACATCCCCCCAAAAAAAAAAAAAAAAATAAAGGCAGTCTGCAATTGAAGTCTTAATGCATTATCTCTGTCATCCTGCAGATTTCCCTGTACCTTCTTCATACCACCTACCCAAAGAGTTGACACAACCCAAGAAATTGAAGCAACTTTGTTTTGCTTTCAGATACACTCAGTACCTCTGTCCAGGTTTCCCAGGCATTGTTTTACCTATTGTCCTTCTTGTCCTCCAATTTCCAGCTCATGCCTACCACTGTTACCCAGCTCCTCCGTGTGATCCATGACACCACGTGCTGTACTGCCATCCAGCACCGCTATCTCAGCCTAACACCAGGAAGGTGAAACAGAATTCAGTAAATAATGCATCTCTCTTTCCCTACCTCCTCACCAGAAAGCTCCGTAACTGCATCCATCAGGAATCTGCTTTGACAATATAAAATAGTATTTAAAAAAAAATTTTACAAAACAACAAAACCCAAGTGATTTGTAGATATCTTTAGATTCTCAGGGTAAATAGATAGTGTTGTTCATGCAGTTAGATGAACTTGTGACTATAACACTGGGAAAATAAAAAAAAAATACCTTGCACACACAATCCTATGGACAACTGCATCTTAGTGTGTGTATAATATTTATAACAGGGCACGTTTGCCATCTTCAGGAGTCAAGCAGGAACTACACACAAATGTTCAAAAAAACCGAGTGAGAAGCAACAATTGATGTAAGGATATATTAATTACTGGGTTCTCACACAGCCTAAGGCTGCAGCCAAGCAGAACTGGGGCAAAGACAGGCTTTTAGCTGTGTGCATCTCTTTTAAAGTACCATGAGTCCTCATCTTCATTGGCAGCCCTGACGCTGTTAGAAAAAGAATAAAAAGAAATAATAGTACTGGGAGAACTTGACTGGCAGCAAGTCAGGCTACTGAGGATGAAAAGAGCACTCCCTCTTGCTTATCGATGAGTTGTTTGAAGGAATAAATATTTAATTCAAGGCCTGGGTGGATTTGATGGGATGACCAGGTTATTCTTTCATTTTGGCCCTATTCTTCCCTAACACAGGGAATCAAACTCTACAGGGATTATCCTAAGGGATTAAAAAAAGAAAAATAGCCTTAAATATCTCTGAATAAGGAACACCAGAGTCTCAGAACATATTGCTACATTTTTTTTATCCAGCTATTCCACAAAAGTTGGCTATAAATAAGGTGATCTGCAAAAATACTGTGAAGCAAAAGTCAATAGACACAGAATGAAGGTGTTGGATTGGTTTGCTTTTTTTTCTTTTCAAATGGAAGTCCAAGAGTCCAAAGGGAAGCACTTAAGAACCTCACAGAGGAAACATGATTTTCAAAATCATCCCTTGCACCAGATTCTCCTTTGGTGTAGATCAGGGCAGTGCCATTAACTTCAGCAGACTTAGGCCGGTTGACCTTCCATCACTCATCCCACAGTCACTGATCAAGAGCAATGATCCACTAATACGTCAGCACGCCTTCCTTTCAATTTGAAAAAGTACCTGGTGTCCTAAGAGCTAAACTGCATGAAAGCAAGTCCTTACAGGCTATTACTTCAAAGTACTGAGTTTCTGTGATTTCAGGAAAACCCTAAATAAAATGAGAAACCACAGCAAATAGTATTTAGCAGAAAGGCCTCTTTTCTTTTACACCGACTTGTCCTGAGAAGTGGTCAAAGGATGTGAAGGATAGGAGAGGTCTGTAATCAACCCACCAAAGCAAATGTTCACACTTCAGTTTGGAATGTGGCTGAACTCACCCTCATCTGTGATTAGAAGTGGCATTTCTTTGACAAGCCTGAATTTTTTACAGTACGTGCTGATACGAGTTCAAGTGTCAAAACTGCACCCAACCTAGACAGAGAGGCTGGCAGACAAAGAGAAGCATGCCACAGTGCAGATGTGGCAGACAAAAACTGTACCAAATAAAGCCATCAAAAAGTCCCTTTGGTTTCATCACACATAAAAAAAAAAAAAAAATGAAATGGCCATTGTTTTTTGACTATAGACAACACACAAAAATAAAGGCATATGAGCACCTGGAAGAGGCCAATGCACTGTAATTTGCCCAAATATCTTTCAACTACATACCATGAGTGTCGCAGAGGTACTCACACTTGCAGATAAATAACTGGAGATGTTTATTAAAAGAACACTTTTGTCCTTGATTTAAACACAATAGCTGCACTCAGGATAACAATGGGGGTGGAGAGCCTTGTTCACAGGGTGCAACCGCAGTCTCACTGGCTCTTGGGAAGTGCATAAGGCCAGCCTTGTTCTAAAGAATTTTATTTTTTTTCCACTCATGTGAACACTTTGCCCAAGGGTAGGAGGAAAGGCGGGGGCATAGTGGTGGAAAGGAGCTGCTGGTAGCTCTGAAAGTTGCAGTCTGATAGGAGAGGCACCTAATACAAATATCACCACCATAAACCAACCCCTCCCTTGGTCCAGTGAGCAACCAACCCCTCGCTCAGGTTCCTTCACAGGGAACCTTCTGGGCATGCCCGATGGCTATCTCCCACGGTATATAAACTACCCCACGAGGGAACAATCTGTATTCAGCACGAGAGAGGCTATCCCAAAATGAAGGCTTTCCTTGTTGTCCTGCTGGGAGCAGTCCTGTGCCTGGACTCAGGTAAGACAGCATGGAGAGTCTGCCCCATGTCCCCTCCAGAGGATCTTCAGCTAGGAGAAAATATTTGTGGTGGGGTTTGGAGTGAGGGAAGAAATGCTGGCACAGTTGTCATATGAAGACATTTGCTTTTTGATGGGAAGTCCTGGGTGTTGTGTGGAAAAAATGCATAGTCTCATCCTGCTGATGGTGTGGTCCTAGTGCTGGGTAGAGCAGCTTCCAGAAAAGATAAATCTTATACAGAACCGAATTTAACTGAAATCTAAGTTATTTAAGCTAGACTATACAGTTACATGTGTGTATGTTTTGTTTTTGGTGGTTGGTTTTTTTTTTTAAGTGGGGTGGAAGAATTATTTTTCTTCTTCCCAGGCTATCAAAATTGCAATATTTCTGCAAAGGTAAGTTTTGTTACAACTTGTTTTCTGACTCTTCATTTCAAAAGTGGGCTCTGACGCTGCACAGATTGTCAGAATTTTAGTGGGGCAAAAAAAAAGGGAGAATTCCATGTTGTGTTAATAAGCTGGTTGGGTGGGACTCAGACACTGTCAGGTTTTTCTAACTTCACTGGGAAGAAATGGTTTTAAATCAGCTTTTTCCCTATTACCAGAGAACAGAAGAAATAGATCTGAGCAGAAATGCTTCTCAATCAGCAGAAGATGCTTAAGGAATAGGCTGAGAAGAATCTTGTACAGACCTTCTGTACGAGGTCTTGGCCAGACCTTCTCCTCTGCCAGTTTCCATCAGAATGGTCTGAAATTTGACTTCCATTGCACTAAAAGTCAGATAAATGTGAGAGTGGAGTGCAGCACTACAGACAAACTAGATTTTGGCTCCTTGCCTCTGTGACTGCATCGGTCAACTATACCAGCATGGCTTGGACAGAGAGAGAGACCAAATGCCTCAAGTCACTTCTTGTTCCTGCTCTGAATAACACTAATTGCTAAATAGGGCTTTTCTGTGCCCTAAAAGAGTATTTCAGACATTAAGGTATTGACTTGAGGGATTCATGATATAAGCCTGGTGGTCATGGGGTTAAGGTGTATATATACATTCACTCTTACACTTGCAAGGCTTCAGTGATGCTCTGGGGCATGGGTAGGTTATAGGAACAGGTAATTGCACCATGGTCTCACTTCTCTGGGGACTATTTTTCATCAGGGTAGACACTTGTAAGTGGCAATGCTTATTCTGCCTTGAGGTACATAACAGCACAGCAGGTGTTAGCACCATTGACTTGCATCCCCCGTAGAGTGGCATGTCCATAAGGGCGTGGAAACACATGGTGATTTGATTCTCAGAGAGAGGCAAAAGCCATGTTTGCACTTTGCTTTCTAAGAGAGGGTCATGGAGTGTATGTGTCACAAGTTGGTGAAACTGAGACAACTGGCTGGAAGAGACCTTGCAAATTGTCTGCTCCATCCCTTCCTCACCCTCTCTTCCCTCTGGGCTTTCACTGTTTCATCCAACCCTGGCAGTGCCTCAACTAGGGCTCACAAGCCTGTCTGGTAAAACACTAATATTTATAGCGGCAGGCAAATAATATCAACCTGTCCTTCTGGGAACTTCCTCTCTTCATCCCAGATCAGGAGGTGGGTATATCACAAAAAAAAACCCCTGTTCTAGACAGGAACTCAGGAATCCTAAATGCAGAGGAAGAAGCATTTGGGGAGCACTTCCATTGACTGATGAGGCCAGTTAATGAGACCAGCTATCCAACTGGTCTGTTTTTGCCGCCTTACTACACTGACTATATCTGAAACATCTTCAGCACCTGCAAAACTTGACTCTCACCTCAAGCGAGTGTACTGTTCTCCAGCAAAAATGGAAAAAAATATTGTTTTTCCAATAAAAGAGTTGCTATCTTCCTTTTGAGGACCCACAGGAATGGTCCTGTTTCCCAGTGCAAGCACTAAGTTGGATTCCCTGGAGAGTTTTAAATAGATTTGTCTTATAACCCCTCTTGGTCTCTTGCAGGTTCTTCTTTGCAATGTTACAGCTGCACGTCACAGCTCAGCAACTCCAACTGTCAGACAAAAGTGGACTGCAAGGATAAGGAAATATGCAAGACAGATGTAATCAGTAAGGCAAAGGGGGGGTGGACAATATCTTAGTTGTGATGTTGGAGCCAAGCATGGTCCCAGGCTCAGGTGTCCAAGCCAGCCTCCTCTATTCTAGTGACACCAGCTGGTGTGGGTCAGCAAAGCTCAGTATGCAGCAGGAAGAGAAAAGCCATCTAGGGAGAAAAGGTGATAAAAAAGCTTTTGGTTTACTTTCATGCTAAGTAGAAATCACAGAAGAAAAATGTTTCTCTCTTGGTGATAGCTAGTCCCTTGGTATTGGTGCTGGCCATCACCAAGTCCTCTCCCCACACTGGTCTCGAGAATGTGATTACAAAGTCATATTAGAACATGCACGCTGTACCCCATAAATTTCTCAGTGTTTTCCCAACAGATCATGCTAAAAACTGAGCAGGGTCACCAGTACAGTGTCAAGGCTTGGAATGAATTTCAGGAGGGTGCCGCTGCACTTGACACTGCAAATATCTACCAATGTCTCCCACTTGTACAAAATTATGTTTATTTCTCTTTCATAACACCAAAAATTATTTGCGTACAAGGACAATAGTTAAGTTTATGGCTTTGAAAAATGTGGAACATTAATTAAAATTTGAGCGACTGAGTCTGGTGAAACCTAATCATGAAATTAGGAGGACCATTCAATGACAGAGCTGACTTTAAATGAATTCAATGAAAAGGATAGAATTTCACCGAGGTCCATCCACAGCCAGCTCTGGATGCAGCCATCGGTCTGTCTCTGAATAAACTCCTTTAACAGATTATGATTTAATTCTCCTGTTCTAGATGTTGCAAAAAAAAAATGTTTGCCCAGTCCAGGTCCATGGTGGCAACTCAGTTATTCCTAGACCTGGGCCACAAAACCCACCAGTGATATGTTCAACCTCATCTCTGTTAGGCAGTAAATGTAATATCTGCAGTAGACATTGTCCTTGATGGCCATGCATTCACATGCAGGAGAGTCAACATGTTGTATAACCCACTGGCCCTAGATACTAAATTTGCATATTATTTTTTTCATTATTATTTAAATTATTACAATTTCTGTTGTTGGTGCTGGTTTAGAAGCCCCTGAGAATTGCGCTGTGGAATACACTGCCTTAAGCAACCACTTGGGGACTGAAACCCTTCCCAATCTGCTGACAACCTGACACCCCAAAAATAGAACCTGCTAGGGTAAAACATGCAGCTGTTTAGAAACATTCATTTTTTTTTTTTCCCAAGAAGTCAGTTCAAATAAGGATAGCATCTCATTATTCAGTTCCATGAGGCTTGGCTTGGCTTGCTTTGAGTCCTTCTAGTAATAGTCCTGCTTTCTTTCCAGAGGTTGCAAGGATCTTCACCATCATCAGCAAGGGCTGTGACATGGCATGTGAACCACTCCATCAGGACTTCAGTGTAGGCAGCAGGAACATCTCCTGCTGCAGCAGCGACCTCTGCAATGTCAATGCAGCGGGCAGCATGAGGTGCAGCTACGGGATGGCAGCAGGGATAGCAGGCAGCGTGCTCTGGATCTTCCTGAACAACAGACTGTGAGGAGCAAAGAGGACTCCCATGCCCACAGAAAGTCTTCGAGCAAGCCTCTTATGACAGGAATTGTAACTGGGAGCAATGTGGTGTGTTGGGCAGACAGTATCTTGGAGCTGACGGCAGATCTTTGCCATATGACAGCTTCTTCATTACTGTTATTGTATCAATGTAGCGCTACCAGATAAGAAAATATGTGTGCTTGCTACCTGCATAACACCTAAAATATACTTATTTCTGAATCAACTGTGAGTGTGTTACCTATACATCACTTAGTCATGTATTTCTGCACCCAGCAGCAACTGCAGATGGTTGTGTTGCATGTCTGGCCAATGATTGATCTTGGTCATTGTTGTGTAATGACGATATGTGCTGAGAGGTGCCATGGCAGAGTAGAACAGAGGTGGCAACTGTACCTCCAAGGCTTGAGGGCCTCTGGTTTATGACAAACTCTGGAGGGCACATACCCCAAGAAAACCTGTGTAGCACAATCACACCTGAAGGGGAACTTGCTTGTGACCTAGAGATCCTGGGACCCTGCACCACACAAGAAAAAACAGTGCTCACCTTCCCTGCTACATGTGCGTACAGCCATCCATATGCCTTCCCACAGCTGTAGCATCCTTAGGATGGTGGGGAGGACTACACATTCAGGCACCTGGAGCACCATGGTGGACAATAACCATTGGAGTGAAGTGGAAAGGGTGTCCCCATGGTGTCTTGGTCAACTCTGGGATTGCCAGTCTCCAACCTGACTGTAGCAGCATCCCCTGAAAGTCCCCATCTCCCACAGAGAGGTTCTCAATCTTTCTTCTCTAAGGTCTTCCTTGACTCTGCAGCCTGGGACACGGGTCCTGTAACAAGTTTGAGGAGGGGTTTGTCTTGAATGTCCTTGTCTTGAATGTGGGCTTGCCTAGCAGACGAGGGAGAGTGAAGAAAGTAAATATCAGAGCTCACATTTTCCCCTCTGGGTACCTTGATAATGGAGGTGAGCACACATCTGTGGGCACACATCCAATTCCACACCCAGGTAAGATACAGCCAGTGAGAGATGGGGAGGAGGAAAGTGTCAAGAAAAAAAAAAGGAAAACAAGAGCAGAGGAGCTGGGGAAAAGCATGGGGTTGACTCCTCTCCTCCTGAAGTGCTCTCAGGACAGGACTAGGAGTGCTGAAAAGTAAGGTGAGACTGGTGTTTCCTGAAAACTTGTTGAGGTCACAAGGATACCTACAAAGTCCTTTATTTCTTTCCTTATAATAGGAATTTCCCTTCTCACCCATGAATCTTTTCCCCTTCCTGGGACTCCCTGCTGAAGTCAGAGTGGTTTTCTCCACTCGTCACATGCAGAAGATTTGGTTCATATCTGATGGAAGAGCGGTTTAGTGCAACATCTGGCACTGACACAATCACCGTGGTTTGCCCACCTTTACTGATGTAATGAATACAGCAACCATGCAAACTTCAAATATTTGGTAAACCGTTTCAAGTGCTCTTGGTTGCTAGTACGAGGTGTCTACGTGCAAGACAAACCCTACAGTTTTAACATCTCTTCTATACAGTTCTATCCCCTTTATACATAGTAGATTCTAAATTGTAGTTTGCCTTCTCCAGATAGTTTGTTTTATGAGTATAAACTTAGGTGTTCACACCTTACATTGGGAGATCCAGTACAGTGTTTGGCAAACATTCAAGGCCAGGCTGGATGAGGCTCTGAGCAACCTGATGTGGTTGGAGATGTCCCTGCTTCTTGCAGGGGGGTTGGACTGGATGACCTTAAAAGGTCCCTTCCAACCCTAACCATTCTATGTTTCTATGATTCTATGAAAGGCAGCAGAGAAAGTAGCATACAAAGCTGCTTGAAAGAAACTTTCAAATAAGACCTCCAAGCAATGCATCTGTGAAGAGATCTGAAAAACAAGATAGAGAACAGTCTGGAGAAAGCCAGTGTGTCACACATGCTTCCTCCTAATATACAACAAAAGAAAACAAGGCTGGTGTCAGCAGAGTGTACAGACGGGCCTGGGAGAGCCCCTTCTAAGAAGGACAAGATGGGGTGGACCCATGAAGTCAATGAGCTTGTTAAGTCAGGACAGCAGCTGGTTGAGGACTAAAAGAAGAGGGTGATTGGCCAAGAGCCTCATTTTCCTCTTTTCTACTCTAAGAACTATTGGAGCTGCAAAGAATGTGCAGAGCCAGGGATGGAAATAACAAAGCAGCATTTAGCTGGTAGAGATGAGTCATCTGGGGGACCCATAGCCGCAGGCAAACGCCAGCAACAAATGATGATGAGTGAAGTCAATGGGATGTCAGAAGATAATGACACTGTCTGCTATTGTGAAAGAGAAAAGTACGTAAATCCTTGGGACATAAGGTATTAACAAGCTGCTAATTGTAGGAAGCTGGGAAGGGGTTTCCCCAAATGAAAATCCAGAATGAAGCACCTTCCTCACATGAGTCAAATCTAGCTATTGGTGGGAGGAGGATATGGGACATGTGGGGTGATTTATTCTGCTTTTGCAAACCTCCTGAGCCTCAGTCACTGAAAAGGGGGCTCATCCAGCTGTACACCTCCCAGTCAGGCTGTTTTCTGCATGGATGATGAGCTCCATCAACTCTCCAGTCTAGGAGCTCATCTTCTTGCACAGTGAGAAGGTCCCTGACACACTACTGCCCTGTGCCCACTTTCTGAAACAACTGACAGGCATTCAGGCATGTCCACATCCAGTGGCCTTTCTCAACAAGCAGTTTGGCTACAATGGACCATTCTTGGAGACTGGGAGTTTAGGTGTATGGAAATTACCAAAGCATGTTAGCCAGCACCAGAGCCGTTGGAGTCCCCATAGATATCGGGTGAAACACAGCCTCTTCCAGCTTCTGGAGGGGTCAAACACATCTGGCCCTGAAAACAAAAGAGGTGTCAAAAGTCTTTAGCATGAATGGGGCCTGTATACCTGTGTCATAACATATTGGTCCCATGTGGCAATGATGTCTACTTCCTGGAGTACAGCGTTTAGGAGTTTCTTGCTAGAGCCGAAAAGGGAATTTCCCATGCACTGGTGATTGAGACCTAATGCCTAGACTCTTGCAGGCTGAAGGGATAATTCCTCCTCCCAGTTTCTTCTCTGTACATGTTCTGGAAGGAGTCCACGATCAACCGCTGAGTGATTCTCCTCTGGATTTATTTGGAGATATATCCTCTTTGTGGATATATCTGGAGATACATCCTCTCTGTGGATATATCTGGAGTTTTTGCATGCAGTGCTGAAGGTAGAGGGCATTAGATAGTTCAGAGAAGGTGCAACTGGAAGAAGTCATGACTGGGATAGACACAGTAAAGAGCAGGGTAGGAAGCCCCTACAGATGTGACGGTGTTAACCAGTGGAACTCACTGCTGCTTTGTCAGTGCATGGCACAGCACCTGCAATAGCACAAAACTGGGATCTCCATTCAGGTCACTGACAGATAGCTTCAAAAACAACCCTCTAAATTCTGGGAAGGGTTAGGAGGTGGCGAACTGGGGCAGAAAAATGACTCAGTCATGGGTCAGAACCTGGGCTGGGCGAGGGCAGGACCAGGAAGAGGAGAGTCTTCCCAGGTGCTGTGACTGCGTGTTGACAGAAAGGCTGGTCTCCCCTCCTGCCTTGTAAACCCCTAAAAAACATAAACAGAACTTGATCCCTCCTGCTCTGATCTGCACCCTCTGTCAGCAGTACGCTCTGTTGGTACAACTGATCTGGCACCACGCAACTATGCAAGCCCCTGGCTGAAGGTCAATTTATTCTCCAGGTGCTAAGAAGAAGGTCTAAGAGCTGTTTGCTGGGTGACACATAAGCACAACATTTGTTTGCAAAACCAGGCTGTTTTTCTGCCTGAGCAAGTTGCTTCTTGACATTGCTGGTTGAGCAGTTTTATCAGTTCTTCTTCTATCTTTTCTGCACTTATCAAAAGGTGTGAAATTGAGGACAGACTCTTTAAACAACTCAATCCATCATATATGCAAGAGATTTCTATTTCTCAAACTGCAGTTCATTTATTTACATAATAAATAGCTGGACAACAAAATGTGTAGTTTCTGTTTTTCAAGGGCAGCAATTGCACTTTTCCAAAGGCTGTAGTTGCATTATGAACTGAATGTAAACATACAAGTCTCCAGTGAGGTTACTTCTTACAGATGGGAAAAGTAAAGCAATTCTGATTTAGAATAACTGCTTTGGTATGATTTTTATGGTAGAAAACATTGCAGACTTACGTTCAGAGTAAAAGAAAAGTGTTGCTTATATTATTGATGTGATGTTGTATTTGCTACTGATGTAGCTAGTATTCATGGTCACTGTGGACAGGGGTCAGGACATATGGTATTTCCTACGGGACAGTAGAAGTTACACCCAGTGCCTCTACTTGGTCTGAAAAATGTCGCCAAGTTCACCCGAAATCAACTCGATTTGCAACAGCTGGTTAAAAACATTTGATCACACTGGAGAAAGTCTCTGGAGCAGGGAAGCCAAATGAGCTGGCACTTAAGGACCAGAAGTTCCTTGCTGTGCTCCACATTTCCTTCATGGCCTGGGGCAAGTTACATAGTGTCTCCATACTTCTACCTTGTACAGATGTTATCAGGTCCAATACAACAAAAGACGCTCTGATAGTGACTTTAATGGGGCCAGGGGAGAGACTTAGGCTAAAAATAAGCTTTATAGAGTCAGCGAGCATAACAGACCTGGGGAAGGATTACCTCTTACCAAACCACCCTGTACAGCCACATTCCTGTTCTCAATTATGCATACACTGTTGTGCAATGAGGCTTTTTGTGGTCCAAATAGACAGGAGAGAGAGCCTGCAGTTAGCTCTGCTCTGCCAACTATTAAGCCAGTGGACAGTCACTAGAAGAATTCAAAATATCTGCCTTTTGATTGCAGAACATCCTTCAAGTAACTGTACCTGCCACTCACCCCAGGCAGGGCTGGCTGGACAAGGCTGATGGTCATCCCATACCATCTCAATTAATCTCACTCTCGTCCTGCCACTTGACAGCTCTGTGTGGCAGAGCTAGCTCATTTCTGATCATACGCTGAGCTCTATTAATGCCTTTCTAAGCTAAATCATAGGACTGCTTGCAAACCAGATGCTGCACCCATGACTGCTTTGTTGATATTCTCAATCCACAGCTCCTGTTGCAGCCCTGAACTCTCCTGTATATGGTTTCTCTGACTTCTCATACACCAGGCCATATTATGGAGGCATCACCTTAAAAAGTCATCAACTAAAACATCTCTTGCTGTGTGCCTGTACTGGAATTTGTACACACCAGCTGTGTTCACCACCCACACCAAAATAACCTCTATGCCCTTCATGGGCACATGTACATCTCTGCCAGTGCTTCTCCACGTGAATGACTTAGAGACACCGTGACCCAGAACTGGACCCTTTCACAGCTCCGCTGGTGGCAGTCCATGGTTGGTTTAGTTTGATTGCCTCCATACACCTCCTCTGCAACAGAGATGAGAGGTATGGGGCTGAGTCAGGAAAATAAAATGTTTTCTTCCTTCCTCTCTCATTATTTTCAGTAAAAATTCAATCTGGCCTTGAGGGAATTTGTGGAATGAGGACTTCACCCAGGGCAGGTGAGTGAAAGTGGAGTGATAGGCAGGGAGGGCGTTTGTCTTCATCAGGAGTCACTACACGTTGAGTTATTTACAGGTACCCACTGTCTTTCTGGGTAGATGAGTGGTGCCACACACACAAGTGCTTTCTGTCCACACTAGTTGTGTCTTCTGCTCTGGATTTGCATTCAGCTGCATCTTTTAAACTTGCTTTCTGCAATGTGGCAAGGGTAACATGTTTGTCAGCTCTCACGGATTCAAAAGAAAATTATGTAATCTCTGTCCATCCAGTGTTTCTGTAGTGAAGAGAAAGGCATTCATCCTGCTTAAAATACTGACATTTGGACATTTTTTGACACCTATTCAACTGTAGTAATTAGAAAGAGAGGAAGGTGTGGCTAAAGTTTCAAATAGTCACTTGAAATGTGATAATTTGAATAAATCTATCTGACCTGTTCTGTTCCTCTACACGTGAAATGAGCTTTAGAAAAATAAAGGAAGGTTAGACTTGACATAAGAATCTGACTGTTCAAGTTTAAATCGGAACATTCAAAAGAAAACCATTAAGAATACAACCCCCTCTGCTCTTTCTCTCGCATGCCATAGAGGCAGAGAATGGCAATCCTTTGCGAAGAGTGTAGTGCTCGTGTGCAGTCACTGCTTCTGGACCGACACCAATTGCCTTGTGGTAAAATGACAGAGCATTTCCCAGCAGTTCTCACACCCATGTACTGTCAAAGACAGTTCTTGCCCTTCATAATCCCATGCAATTAATTTCCCTTCTTTGTTCTTTGCAACAAATGCTCTGCTACCAAGTACTCTTCAAATGCAGCAACTCTACCCTGCTTCTCTTCATCCTTCCCACAGGATGGTGGAGAAAAGAAGCATTTTTCTTTGCCATGGAGATCTGCTGATGTGATGTCTTCCATTGTCCATGGGAAGCAAGGAGTCTGAAGACAGTTCAAGCATGTTCATGTTAGAAGTGCTGCATGAGCTGCTCCTCAGCCTTGAATCTATTCAAGAAGGGATGATCTGAAGAGATGGCATTTGATACAAAGACAATGAGAAATAACAATACTGGCATGAAGAAATACTCAGCAAACAAAAACTATTCATCCCAGAGAGCAGGGACATCCACAGTGTGAATGGAAAATTGTCCCAAATTCCCCACTCTGGAAGTTTGAGGACAATCCTTACTCATCTTGCTAATGTAGAACTAGCTGCTGTCCCAAAGTCCAGAGAAGCTGTGAAGGCCCAAGTCAAGAGCCCTACAGAAGGCCAAAGAATCCAAGAAAGAAAACTCATTGCCATCCTGGTTTTGTTCAGATTTGTGTCTGGAAGCCCATCTCATTTGTCACTTACCTTAACATGACAGCTGAGGTCACCACGTGACCTTTTGCACTAGCAGGATGGCTTTCTGGTTCAGAAGTTCTTGGAGACATTCAGATGGGCAGAGAGGACACATGTATGTGTGTCTACAGTGTGACAGTTGAAGGAAAATAGGTTAAGAATAAAAAAAAATTGTTCATTAACATAGATACAGGTTTAGTGAGCACTGAGACTACTGGAGAGCACACAAGTAGCCTCTGATGCAAGGTTAATCACAGGGCAGAACAGATACCCCAGGAAATCTTGCCTAGCTACTATAAAACCTCTCCAGTCTCATTTCTGCGTAGAGCTTGGTAAGAAGATGCTAAGAGTACACTAAGAAGATACGGAAGTTCTTGCAGAGCCTTTATCAGTAACATCTGTACTCATATGAATTAAGAATTCACTGGTGTTTGAATTGCCAAAAGAAATTCAAATGTAGTTATTACCTGGGCCTCCACCAAAATATGTGTCCCCTTGCAGTGCTCTTTTTACATTATTATATCGGTTCCGAGGCCTATTTAGGGGCAAAGTAGGCCCTTATCCATGCAAAGCCCAGCAGCAAGTAGCCGTGCAACTTGTTATATTATTTGCTGGAATCCTTCTTAACAAGCACTGAAGATGGGATACATCCATATATGTCTCAGAAATGCAGGGTTGGTGAAGTATTTTTTTCAAATTCATGGAAATCAAAACACAACCTACTACTTTTTTAACCTTCCAGGGATGAGATCAGGAAGTTCCATTCCCAGATGTTACAGTTATGTTAGTAAATCAAGCCAGGCCCATGGACACTTCTGGGTGCTGGAGGTTTGTCATCCCTACTGTCGTAAGTATGGGTTAGGCCCGAGGATCTCCCATACAATTCCAGGCGATGACAGAAATTAACACAAGCCAAAGACCATTGCCAGGAGGTAGTTTGAATGCAACCAGACTGTTCTGGTAGGACAAAAAGAGCCACAGAGCATTCCTTGTTAGTCAGCTTCAGTGCTAGAGACTGATCCTTGGCATCTTTAATTTTTAAGGTACCCCGCAATATCAGTTTTAACCAACAAGCAATTTCTGTTGAAGTAGAAATTGGCAGCAAAGGAATGAAGAAGAGGATGTTTGCAGAGACTTTTGAGTAAAAGGTGGCACGATGAACTATGGGATCCATTGAACCATGGGATTTCTGGGGCAGGAGATAGAATGAGCCATGGAGGGCGGAGGGTTAGTCTGACTCAATGGCTGGTGTTACAGAACCAATCTGCATACGGTAACTGGTTTGTCATTAATTAATAGCAGCTGCTGTTGCTGAGTATCCTGATGAAGAAAAGTCCTCTTCCAAATTGACTCAAGAGTTCTCAGACTGAACCGTTCCCTCTCAGCCTGGATCTGTCCAAACCCTTGGTAAAGTGCCTTCAGCCAGTCACAACCTCAACCCCAGTCAAGGTCTGTCAAACGGTCATTGCTGTTGCTTGTCCATAGAAAGCCATCAGATCCAGACCTGCCCATTTGTGTTCTCCTTGCTCAGTAGGCATAGTTAATATCCAGGCTGGATCAGCTTGCTTGCTTGTTAAAGGTAGACTTCCAAAGTTGACTTGTGACAAAAGAGGCTGCGGGCAACCACAGGTGACAGTGTATCCCTTTGTTTTCCAATAACCATATTCTGGGGAAGTGTCTCATCCTCAAAGATCTTTCTGTAGAGAGTAGAAAAAAAATACAAACAATAGAAATAGAAGACCTGGAGTCTGGGATGGCTGTTTAGTCTCCAGGTGTGGAACAGAACAACTGGCTATTTTCCCACATATATTTCACCATACTTACCATAAAGAATCTCAAAATGCAAAGGGTGAAGCAGAAATATACAGGAAGCAAATCCTCAACACTGTGTGGATACTTCAAGGTAAATTCCCTACCATTACCACCCTGGTGAATCACTGTGAAATGAAAAACAACAGACACCTTTGCATCACAGAAATTACATTGAAACATATACTTCCATGCTTCTGGCTTTGGGATTAAGCTGTTGATGTAAACAAGCCCAAAGTCCTTAGGCTAAAGATTAACATAGAGCTGCCTCTTTCCTATTGAATGGTGTGATAAGAAGCAGCCATCATCCTGGAAGCAACCAAGGATACAGGAAGCAAAGTGGCTGTGGAGACATTCTCTGAAGATGGGCTGTGCTGCTCTACCTCACATAATGGGGCTGTCTCTCCAAGAAGAGCCTAAGAGAAGATGGGCCTCATCTACTCCATCGATTTCTTTAATAGAATAGTATAGAAGATTGAGGAGACTAATACTTTGCCCAAGGCTCTGCTGGAAGTCTACTGCTGGGAAGGACATAGAGCCCTTGTGCTCAAGTTTCTGGCAAGATTGCTTCTTATATTTAGTCCAAACTAGGCTTTGATTCTGTGTCTCCATGGCAGTTAGCCCATCGCATGCACATGTAACATTGCTTTCACCTTGAGCAGCTCCCAGGCGGAAACTACTCTTGGTATTTATATGGAGAAGTGAAGGACATGACTAGTTCAGCTCTTCTGTGATCTAGAGCCAGTTAGTGCTGTTTGGGCCACCCATCTCTCCAACGAGCACAACAGGAGCAGTGACCACATCTTCCGACAGTGCAAATCAATCTAAGTCTCTAAAAGCAACTCAGAAAGGAAAGAGACACTCCTGGATCGCTGAATTTATTTCTGTGCCATACAAAACACATGGTGTAGGCAATACATTTATCAATAGATCACACCGATCAAATTCTGTTTTAAAATCTAGTTGTTTGTTCTTTTCCTCATCTGTTAGTAGAAGACTAATTCATTGCTTGGGCACACATTTCTAATTTCTAGTTTTGAGTTGTTTTTTTTTTTTTTCTAATGGACTAATCCCATCCATGTGTCCAGCACCACTATCTTTCTTATCTCAGACAAGCCTTTCCTTCCAAGTTGCCCGAGTTTAGCTTTTGGAATCTTTTCCCCTTCTTCTAAGAAATCTCAACTCTTTTAGTCTGATATACTGTCCATTCTCATCTTCATGTTAGCCTTTGTGTGGGACTTCAGCTCCCTTGGGTACAGGAGCTGTCAGTGTGGTGTCGCTGGTGCCTTGCACAGTGACCTTAACCCTGCACCATCCTCACTGACACAGCCTCCAATCAAGACGATTTTCTTCATACTTCATCAGATGATTGACGTATATGCAGCCTGTGATCAAGCGATGCTCTTTCATCTCTCCAGTCATTTACAAGTGTCCTCCTAGTTTATTGTATAACTTACTTATTACAGTATATGGTCTTATTAGTATAAGACTTGCATCCAAGCCATGAGGTTGTTTACAATATCCTGATCCTTCTCTGTGCTGCTGCTGCTTCCCAAATTTGTATCATCAGTAAATGTCATTAACGCCATTCTTGAAAACTTTTACAAAAAATATGAAACAAGAGTATTCCAAGACCAGTTCCTGAGGAACTGCACTCATATCCTCCTCCCAACATTTTAAAAAACTTTCAACCCTTCCACTTCCAATTCTTTAAAAAGTTCTCAGCTTATTTTGAGTTAATTTCCACTAGTGCCATCTTAACAAATATTTCCACTTGATTAGTACTTTGTTGAACTCTTGAAAATCAGACTTTATTAATGTGAAATCAAGGAAGCGTATCATCTTGTTTTTAAGTATTTTCATGTTTTTCATTATTCTCTCCTTCAAAAATTGTTCAGGCTAATGACTCTGAAGGATTTTTACCCCACCTCTCTTTAATTTAGATGGTAAATTCTGATGACATGATACTGTCTTGAACTTAGTCAATCCATGAACAATATTTGGGAGTAGACCTGGACCACTGCATGTGTTCTGTATACCAGTTTTCTAAGATGTCTCTAGACAGTCATCCAACCAGCTGAACTGAACATCCTGATATTAGACAAAAGGAAGACATATAATGGGAACATAGCCAGAAGTCCCTAACATAGTGTCACATAAATGAAAATGTGTTTGCTAACACGCAAATCTTTCTACCGCTTGGGAAAACAAAGCATCACTTCCATATCTGTAGCATGAGCCCACACAGAAGCTTCCCCACTGGAGCTCAAAGCACGTTTCTTCCCTCGGTCGTTTACCTAGTGCAGCTCCACCCCATCAGCAATGCTGAGAATGTAGATAGAAAGAGGCCGGTGGAAATTTTCCATCACCATGACGTGATCTGTCATTACCGCTTCACTTGCAAAATAATCTCACAGTCCCACAAACTAGAATCTTGTCTATGAGATAACAATATTCATACCCAGCCACATCCTCAGAGGTTGATCCATTCTCAAAATCTGAAAATAGTTTGAGGGCAACAGCCTTCAAAAAAACTGCAGTCGAACAGAAGTGTCCTAGCCATTGCAGCGTGCTGGCCACATCCTGAGCCTAATCTCAAAGATGTCTGGAATGAACTGCTCTTCTGAGACCTTCTTCTCCACTTCCTTTTAAAATCCCTTCCTAGAGTGAGTCCCTCTTCCACTAGCCACCCAACTCCTCATCTGAAATACTTATATTTCATGGGGAGATTTGATCTTCTACCTTCCGACCCAACAAACACTGTAGTGGGATGCACCTGACAAAATATACATGTTTACAGTCTCCAGGTGACCTAGTCCTCACCTTTGAAAGGTGCCTTTCAAAGGCAGTGAAGGGAAACACGTAATCCACAGTGCTATTCACTTTTAATGAGGCTTTTGTCTAAAGCAGTTCTAATGAACCGTGCATGTGTCTGCCTGACTGCAAAAAGACAGAAGTATAGTGATTCACCCAGGAAACATCTATGTTATAGACTTAAGTCAGATGACTCCCATTTGTGATTTTATGTCCTGCATCAATCTGTTTGTGACTGTGCAAATTTCTGAAGGTTATTGTCTTCCGCATTTTCTGTTAATTGGTGCTCCCACAACTTTTGGCCCCAGCCACGTAGATCCCAATGACAGGGACTGGTTTCTTTGTTATGCTGTTCCTTTTATTGTGCTGGATACTCAATAGCAACATGCACCATAAGCAAGGCTTACTATTTAGATTAGCTCATCATAAGGTATCTAGGTCTATATCTTGTGATTGACATTGCTGCCAACATGGGACATAAAGCAGCAGTGTGAGGGATAGGCTTCCTGATACAGCTCTCAGTCCTGCCAGTCGAAGAAACTGCTGATGATATTGAAGGATTGAGAAACCGACGTCAATCACTTCAATACTCAGTTGCAGACTCAGTTACAGTCCCTAATTTTGACAAAGGTAAGTGATATCTCAAGTTAATGGGGAGAAATCCATTTCATAGAATCATAGAATCATGGAATGGTTAGGGTTGGAAGGGACCTTCAAAGGTCATCTAGTCCAACCCCCCTGCAAGAAGCAGGGACCTCCCTGACTAGATCAGGTTGCTCAGAGCCTCATCCAGCCTGGCCTCGAACGTTTCCAGGGATGGGGCATCCACCACCTCTCTGGGCAACCTGTTCCAGTGCTCTACAACTCTCATTGCTAAAATTTTTTTTCTAATATCTAATCTAAACCTACCTCCGTCTAATTTAAACCCATTACCCCTTGTCCTATCACAACAGGCCCTACTGAACAGCCTGTCCCCATCTTTCCTGTAGGCCCCCTTGAGGTACTGGAAGGCCGCTATCAGGTCTCCCCGGAGCCTCCTTTTCTCCAGGCTGAACAGCCCCAACTCTCAGCCTGTCTTCATAGGAGAGGTGCTCCAGCCCTCTGATCATCTTCGTGGCCCTCCTCTGGACCCTCTCCAACTGGTCCATGTCCTTCT
>WHYT01014726.1:0-57697 GCA_009806455.1 Tetrax tetrax | reverse complement strand
CCTCTCTAGTTGAGAGAGAAGGATGTCGTGCGGGACAGTGTCAAATGCCTTGCACAAGTCCAGGTAGATGATGTCCGTTGCCCGTCCCTTGTCCACCGATGCTGTTACCCCGTCATAGAAGGCCACCAAATTGGTCAGGCACGATCTGCCCTTGGTGAAGCCATGCTGGCTGTCACCAACCTTTCCCTTGTCCTCTGCACAACCAAAGCCTAGTTGATAAAGAGGGAAAATCTCCCTGCTAAGGGGAGGGAGGTATCAGGCCCTGCAGTTGGCCAGTGTTTGCGTGTTGCCCACTTCTGCACTGCGGCAGAAGGTTGCTCAGAGTTCGACAATGCCATCTGCAGTTGAAAGTGTGAACCAAGATATTGGACACTCCCAACCAACAGCACCCCCCATGAATACTCCCAGCACCCTCCAGGCTTGGCTCTAAATCATCCAGCTTTCAGATGGAAAATCACATCTTCACAAGGTCCTCTTACATGATAGAGCACGCACTTATGAGTCATAATGCAAAGGTTTTCACATATGGTTTGCAGCAGCTATTTTACCAGGACAGAAAGGGGAATCACAACATAACAGTGAATGCAAGAGACTTTCATCTGAGGACACATCCAGGTTATGCCTACGCTGGTAGGGACTTTAAAAGGGACCAAGATCCATTGAGCCAGCAATGCACCCTTGCAGCTCAGAAGGCCAACCGCGTCCTGGGCTGCATCAAGAGGAGCGTGGCCAGCAGGCTGAGGGAGGGGATTCTGCCCCTCTACTCCACTCTGGTGAGACCCCACCTGCAGCACTGCGTCCAGCTCTGGAGCCCCCAACATCAGAAGGACATGGACCAGTTGGAGAGGGTCCAGAGGAGGCCATGCAGATCAGAGGGCTGGAGCACATCTCCTATGAGGCCAGGCTGAGAGAGCTGGGGCTGTTCAGCCTGGAGAAGAGGAGGCTCCTGGGAGACCTTAGAGTGGTCTTCCAGTACCTCAAGGGGGCCTACAGGAAGGATGGGGACAGGCTGTTCAGTAGGGCCTGTTATGACAGGACAAGGGGAAATGGTTTTAAAATAGAGGGAGTTAAAGTCAGATTAGATATTAGGAAAAAAAAATTATGAGCATGGTGGAACACTGGAATATGTTGCCCAGAGAGGTGGTGGAAGACCCATCCCTGGAAACATTCCAGGCCAGGTTGGGTGAGGCTCTGAGCAACCTGATCTAGTGGGGGATGTCCCTGCTCCTTGCAGGGGGTTGGACTAGATGACCTTTGAAGTTCCCTTCCAACCCTAACCATTCTATGATTCTATAATTCTATGATTCTCTGATCCTGAAGACAACTGGCACAGCTCATGTTCACAACGATAAATTTTCTTATTCCTTCAAACTTTAATGGCCTCATAGGAAAAATCTTTGGCCCATGCTATACTTCAGAGTTTGTCAGGGAAGATTCAGTGGGTTCAGGGCCAGGGAGCGTAGAAACTACTACACATCCTCTGTGCTCCTCAAGTACATGGGAGAACTGGTACAGGTTGAAGGATCCCTAAAACATCTGAGTTGTAGATATCCATCCCTCTGGGATACAGTCCAGAACCACAAATTGGACACTTTGCATGCCCTCTGCAAATGTCTGGGAGAGCTACATTCCCAGGGTTGACCAAACACAGCTGTCGAGATGATGTCTGAAGGGATTATTCTCAATCTGTGGCTAGAAGAAGAGGAACCTGCAAAACATGGAGTCCATGTCCCTGGACTCCCCTTTTTCTCTCCGAGCACTGAACAGAGCTTACTTCTTTCTCTAAAACTACAGCATGGGGATTTTCCTGCAATCTGTAGATGTGTACCTGCTTTTTAGCCTAGAGGTTAGTGTGCTTAAGCCAGAACTTGGGAGATGTGAATACAATTTCCTTAGTTTGGAAAGGCTCAATTTCCCTTCTCACATCTTCAGACAGGGAATACAAAACAGCAAAATGAAGCATAGGCTTGGGAGAAAAATGGTAAGAGCTCTTTACAGATTAACTGTGTCAGCGCGGGGACTCTGGATTTCTCTTTGATCCTCCCCTATGTGGACACACGTGTTTTGTATCAAACAGCCCCTGGAAGATCTAAAGAGCTCATAGGGGAAGGGTGCTCACCGAGTCATACTCACACTTTCACCCTTCTCCAGCCCAATGAAACCTGCATTCCTTTCTGCCCAGTGGCAGAGTTTCATCAGGAGGGTGGAGAGCAGCTCCACCCGAACAAGCCTATAGTCTTGTTATTAGTGCACACCCGTGAGAGGTGGGAGCTTCGATTAGCTGAGCACATCATCAAGCATCACTGCAGTCATCATCACGGACAGAGTGTTTTCCTGCTGCTGAGTCACAGATGAAGATGGCAGAGCCTATAGACACAGTCATCCAAACGGTCTCGAGCAAAAATCTACCCTTCCTGAATCACAACAACTGAACTCAAGTTGGCTCAATATTTTGATCAGTAGTGTCTCTATTTCCCCGTACTTCAGTCATCACCATGGTGTCTGGAAACCTGATGGCAGACTCCATCCTGAGAAGCAGGTCTCAATAAAGACATTGACGTCAGGTAGACCAGTGCCATGGCTACAATACCATGGCCAGAGTGTCAAACACAGTCATTTGATACTCATTTCGTGACAGAAGGATGCATTCTGCTTATACCTGGGACTGGAGTGACTGTTGTTACAATACAGCATCTAGTTCTGGGTTGGGCAATGCAGGAGTGAAGGTGGCAAATCAGAGACAGTTCAGAGGACCACTGGAAGGATTAAAGCCCTGGAGGACAGACCTTCCAGGGAAGGAGTCACAGAGCCCACCAAAATCTATCAAAAGGATATCTAACTGCATCCTGGGCTGCATCAAAAGAAGAGTGATCAGCAGGTCAAGGGAGGTGATTCTCCCCCTCTGCTCTGCTCTCATGAGACCCCACTTACAGTACTGCGTTCAGCTCTGGAGCCCCCAACATCAGAAGGTCATGGACCTGTTGGACCAAGTCCAGAGGTGGGCAGCGAAGATGATCAAATGGCTGGAGCACCTCTCCTATGAAGACAGAAGACATGTAGATGCCCCATTCCTTGAAGTGTTCAAAGCCAGGTTGGATGGGGCTTTGAGTGACCTGGTCTAGTGGAAGATGTCCTGCCCAGGGCAGGGGGATTGGAACTAAATTATCCTTAAGGTCCTTCTAACCCAAATTGTTCTATGATTCTATGATATCCTAGACAAAATGGATCTCCATGGGGGAGAGGAAAATTGCAACAATGGGCAATTAAGTTTAGTAGAGGAGTGCAACGAGAGCCACTGGCTGTAAAAGCTGTATAAAGCAGAGTAGAACTATTTTACAGAGGAATTATTTTACACATGGCTGATAACCACCCACTGGAACAGCTTATCAAAGCTAGGTGTGCATTCCCTGTTACAAGACGTCTCTACAAATTTAGTTCCTTTTTCATTCGAATAAGAATTAATCATAACAGAAGTTAGATCAGATAGTTATGAAGCACATCACCTTCTTGCCTGTGAACACTGAATTTACATCATCTGCCTTTCCTTGCATATATGATGAACAGAGATATTTTATATCTACCTAGGTTACCTTATAAATAAGGACAGTCTTGCAGGGACAGGCTAGTAGTGGTTTTGAATCGATATCACTGAAAATTCAGAGAGGCTTTTGGCACATGAGCCTTTCTCTCTACACACCATGCCTCATCTATATTCTCAGATATTCAGACCTGAAATGACATTTCAACTGGAGTCCCTTATGGTTCCTGTCAGTCAGTGTCCAAAATTTTGCTCAGGGTTTATTCCACCACTGACAAAGACAGATGGGAATTTAGGTCCTCCTGAGTCTATGAGCTGTCTAAGGCTGTCCTAACTGCTATATGAAGCCACTTCTTTCATATATTTATCAAGTTCCATCTTAAAGCAGCTGGGATTTCTACCCTGCCTTTGCTTTTAGGAGGGACTCAATTTTTCCTAGCATTTAAGACCCTGCCTCTGATTGCCAGTCTAATTTAACTCATGCTAGTCTTACACAGCTCTAGTCTAGTGTGACATTTTAGATTACAGAGTTTTAATTTCTATAGCTTTATTTTTGATGCTTTCAATGTGTTTCTGGGGAATAACTCATATTATTGAGTTATTCCGGGCAATAACTCAACCTCTGTTCTGCAAAACTGTGGAGGACTGTGTGGAGGAAACGGACCTGGGGGTACTGATTGATGCTCGGCTGAGCATGAGCCGTCACTGTGCCCGCTTGGCCAAGAAGGCCAACGGCATCCTGGCTTGCATCAAAAACAGTGTTACTAGCAGGAACAGGGAGGTAATTGTCCCCCTGTACTCGGCACTGGTGAGGCCGCACCTCGAGTACTGTGTTCAGTTTTGGGCCCCTCACCGCAAGAAAGACATTGAGGCCCTGGAACGTGTTCAGAGGAGGGCTACGAAGCTGGTGAGGGGTCTGGAGCACAGGCCTTATGAGGAGCGGCTGAGGGAGCTGGGATTGTTCAGTCTGGAGAAGAGAAGGCTCAGGGGAGACCTTATAGCTCTCTATAACTTCCTGAAGGCAGGTTGTGGTGAGCTAGGGGTCGGCCTTTTCTCTCGTGTAGACAGTGATAGAACTAGAGGCAATGGTTTCAAGCTGCGCCAGGGGAGATTCAGGCTGGACATTAGGGAATATTACTTCTCGGAAAGGGTAGTCAGGCACTGGAATGCACTGCCCAGGGAGGTTGGTGGAGTCATCAACCATGGGGGTGTTCAAGAAACGTTTGGATGTTGTGTTGAGGGATATGATTTAGCTGAGAAGTATTGGTGATGGTTGGACTGGATGATCTTTTAGGTCTTTTCCAATCTTGATAATTCTGAGATTCTGTGATTCTGTGAAAACCAAAATGGGACAGCGTTTTACAGTGTCATCTTTTGGGGTAGATTCTGTTCTCCCAGGGAACTTCCTATTAGTCTGCATTATTTTTTTTCTATCGGGACCTCATTTTTTCTTGACAGAGGCGATGAAATTTCAGGTGAGAAGCCACCAAGGTTGGTGGCATTTCCCTAATCACTCTGCTAACAGCCTTCCTTAACACCCCAGCACACAACTTGACATCACTTGTGTTTGGTTTTGGTTTTGTTTTCAGGGCTTTACCTCATCAGACACTCCTAGATTTGGATCAGCTAATACCTATAGGTCTTCTCTTTTCTCCGCATTTTTACTGGCTCGCTCCTAACTTCTCTCTCCTTGAAATCTTGAACTCCTGCAGACTCAACCAGACTGCAGGAGCTTTAACAATCCCAGCTCTGCTAGTTTCCTTATGGCCAGATCCCAAACCTTTTCAAGCCATTAGACAGAGTTAAGTGGCTTTGCTCTAGCCAGAGGCAAACAATCCTGCTGTGCTGATGCATCCCATGTCCAGACATTGCAGTGATGGACAGCCTCCACCAAGCTGGACAGATTCATTTAGTTTCCTATTTATATCACTATTCCTTCAACCGCACTGGTTTATTCCAAGGATTTCTCAGCCTTTCAAGTCTGGGAAGACTATCACAATACGCTTGTGTGGACATCTCCATTTCAGCAAGCTACACACAATCTGCCAAGCAGCCTTTTAGTTTTGTGAATGTCGGAGTGCCAACCCCGCTGTGCTTACCTACTGAGGCATAGCCACCTTGAATGCTTAAAGCACTGGATCTTTTCCAGTTTCATGGCTGTTAATTAAGATATTGCTCAAATGTGCCTTGAATTTCCCAGTTACAAGAAAGGATCCGAATCCAACGAGGTCTGGTGGCTTTCACAGAGTGGAGTTTTTCTTATATACACAGGGAGGTATGCTTGCACTGTTTTTCTTTATGTACCTGGTTTCTGATAGCATAGCAAGATAAAAAAAAAATATAAATTATAATTTTACCTCACACAACTAAGGCAGAATTAGGGTGCATATCTTTCCCTCACTTTCCCATGGCACAGTGCTGATCCTACTGCCCAGACTCGATTGACTTTGTGTCATCCGTGACTGTGGAAATTTTCATTAGCAATGCTTCTTGAGTTACCCTGAACCATTTAGGGAGTAGCATTTTCCAAAAAAAAAAACCCCATTCTCCAACTGGGGTAAAGGATAGACTCCTGGGAATGATAGCAATGCCCACGTGCATGGCCATGAGGAGCCTGTGACAAGCAAACTCCCAGTAATTATATCAGCTTGTGCACTCATCATCTTCTCTCCTTCCCTGAAGTCTCCAAGTACTTCGCAGTACTTGGATGATTCATAAACTTTTCTTCCGTGGCTTATTCAGCTGTTTTATGGGAAATTACATAATGCCGGGGTTTTCCACTCTGGACCACAAGGAAAACAATAAAAAATCTATCGGCTTTTCCTATGAAATATAAAATGCCATTGGCTTAGTCAAAAGAGAGAAGGAAAGTCTTTCTCCCTTACAGGGAGATTTTTTAACTGTTTCCACAAATATTGTTTAAGACACACAAAAAAAACAAAAAAAAAACCCAAAAAAAAAAAACCCCACATTTGAAAGTGTTATCTTGAAAGATTTAGAATAAAATTTGCTAAATAGTTGACACCTTTGCAAAAGAAGGCACAGCACTCTGGTCTACCAGCATGACTCGGGACCTGAAACAAAATGACGGATCTAAATTCCAGACTTGGAGGCACCATCTCCTGTGTTTACCTCCTCTGGCCTTTCAGTGACTCCTACGCCCATCAGCTCAGCACCAGGGCTCAGTTAATAACTAAGCCCCTGTGAGCCAGAAATTGGGATAGTTTTTGCACTGGATTTGGGAAAATAGACATGCTTTGGGCAAACCTAGCCACAGCAGCTTCCCGTCTGCCAGCCCGGAGAGCTGCAGGCATGAAAACACAGCACAGGCTTCGGTGAGGCTGAGATAACCTGTGGAAGCCCAGCCTGCTGCCGCTTACATCTTGACTGTTGTTGCCCAACGCAACATGCATGACACAACTCAGCTCGCGGAGCCAGACTTGAAGAAACAAACATTCCTTGTCACATTCCCCATCCAAGGCCTGGCATGGGGCCACCCCTTGTAGTGCAAGCTTGTGGTTTTGCTTTTCCCTGGGACCAGCCCCAGGACATAAACCTGAAGAAGAGACAACGTGTGGCAAGAGTCTGCTCATTGCGGTGACGTCAGCTCCTTGGGGAACTTGTTCCTCTACAAATCCCAATCCAGACTGGAACTGAGCTCTCCCCTGATCACCCCAAGGGAATCCACCCACAGGATCAACAGGAGGTGGAGGGTAGGAAAACATATAAAGCTCCCTGCGAGCGGCTCTTCTTTACTGCTCCAGCTACACGGATCTGTTCTCAGCATGAAGTCGCTTCTGGTTGGACTGCTGCTTGGACTGGCATACGTGGAGTTGGGTAAGACCGCCGTATCCCCGGCACTGCAGGGACCCCCTGGGAAATGCTTAGAAGGGGAGGGGAAAGGCGTCAATGCAGAAAGACCTGGTAGTTCCCAGTTAGGGGAAATAATGCCTTTATGTAATGTCTTGGTTTTATTTAGTGAGGGGGGCTATGGTGGCAGTTTCTGTAAGAAGCTGCTGGAAGTTGTTTCCCCTTTGTCCAGTGAACTCGGCTGGGCCTATGGCGGACCCACTGCTGGCCAGGGCTGAGCCGATTGGTAGCAGAATGTTCCCTGATAACGCCTCTGCGATAGCGTATTTAAAAAGGGGAAAAATTTTTAAAAAAGGAGAAGATGTGGAGAAGCTGAGTAGGGGTGGAGAGGGGGAGGCGCGAGCCTTGTGGGCCTTGTGGCCCTCACCCTCTGGCCTCCCGCCGGGCGGCCGTCTGGGCCCGACTCAGCCCGGCCCGGCTGCAAGAAGTGGAGAGGAGATGAGATGTGAAGAGAACCTGAGGGGCAGCTGCCTGAGCCAATTGTGAGGAATTTTTTGTGAGAGGAACGGCTGCAGACGTTCAGGTCAGTGAAGAAGTCGGGGGAGCAGTTGCTCCCGGCTGAGACTCCCCTGCAGCCCGTGGTCAGTGGAAAGGGTGAATGGGGAAAGGAGATATTCATTCCTGGTGGGAGGAGACGCAAGGCCTGATGGAGAGCAATGGACATTATTTGGACACATAGGTTGTTGTCTGTCACTCGACTCTGCTCACATCACACCCTGGGATGGAGGGGACCAACGCATTACTTTATAAGACTAAGGTGTGAATGACGGCCACATGGCACAGGGCAATGGAAGCTCTTAAACTGCCAGCTTGTCCCCTCCGGGGTGGGATTGGGTATGTTCATCCAGGGCTCCTGGCATCCCTAAAACCTTCTGGCTGGCTGCTGGGAGCTCTGAAAACCAGAGGGTGAGGCTTCGGTAAAGATATGGGCAATGATATGAGAAATTACTCCAAGGATTTTGGAAAGGTTCATTAAACCAGCAGCTCCAGGGTTTTCACTAATTTCTAGAGAATAGGATATAAGTGGAGATAGGCAATTCTCCTGGGTCTGTTTCTGTTTGTTCTCTGGTGACCCTGGATCTTGGGCAAGCTGGTAGCAGGGTCTGGACATCATTCTGTTCTTACTCCATCTATTTGTGACCCACTGCACAGTGGGCCACAGAGATCCTGTGACAGGCAGCCTGAGCAGGGGTCAAACACCTTCATCTGGAGGTATGGCTACATAGAGATAATTCGTAGAAACGTAGAATAATTTGGGTTGGAAGGGGCCTTACATGTGGAAGAAGGCTGAAAGGTGTACACCTTGCAGTTCTTTATGCATGAAAGTGTTTGGGCTCTATTCTTCAGGCTGCATTGCTTTTTTAAATCCCCCTACCCTCATTACTCCTTCCACTGGTCTCTAAAGCAAACCCAGCTGCTGGCTGAAGGACAAGATCCGGGTCAAACCCACCACAGGGCTGAACCAGGGCAGATGTAGTTACTTCTATTCAGCTGCTGTGATTTTTTACATTTTAGTACCTACTGGTTTGTTGTTTTTTTTTTTCCTTTCTTTAAAGATATTTCATGTATGACATGTTATGTGGGTTTTTTCCTACTTCTGAGTCTACTCCTCTCCTGAATTCAATGGGGTTGCTGAGGAACCAATAGAGGAGATTTCCACCCACAGGTCTCAGAGCACTTTATGGAAACAGAGAGGCATCACCACCCTTTGCTTTACAGTTGAGATGGAGGCAGAAATGGCTTTTCTGGGATGATCCAGTGGGAGGCAGCTGGTCCAGGCACAGGTCTTTCAGCTGAGGAATATTCCTTTGACCATGTGTTTTCCAGAGGTTTTGTATCAAGGGGCAGAGGTCACTGTTGGAAAGTGATGGACAGTGAATTATTGGCCTGAGAAAAGTACACAGCACTGTCATAGAATCATAGAATCATAGAATCTCAATCATAGAATCATAGAATCAATAGAATCATCAAGAATCATAGAATGGTTTGGGTTGGAAGGGACCTTTAAAGGTCATCTAGTCCAACCCCCCTGGAAGGAGCAGGGACATCTCCAACCAGATCAGGTGGCTCAGAGCCCCAGCCAACCTGGCCTTGAATGTTTCTATCCTCTATGTTCTGTTCTTCTCTTCTGTTCTAGTCCTTATGATTTTGGCCTCTCCTCTTCCACTGCAACCTTCCTACAAAACCAGTGTCCTCTGAGTGCCCCACCCAGAGTCAGTGAAAGACAAGGAGGCTGAAGAGTTTCTTCCTTAAACTCCCCCAGAGTCTATGACACTGCTCTGCTCACTTGTGAAAAAGATGAGATTTGGAAACCAGCTCAATGCAAAAGTTGCAGATTAGTTTCTCAGATGCTTTAAACTAGCACTGCTCCATCCATCCATGAATCAGTCCTACGCACTCACAAACGTCCCTGTGCTTGCAAGGTTGACAATGTTCTGGTTTTTTCTCTCAGTGGGCACTACATGTTAAAATATAAAACAACCTCTCATGGGTCATTTGGAAGGGATGTATGGAAGTCCTCAACTCACGTAAACAGGAACCATATGTGTTTACAAAGGATATGGCTACAAGAACACCACTGCTACTCACTTTAAAAAGTCCTTCCTACCTCTGCAAATAGGTTAAAAAAAAAAAAAAAAAATTCTGCATTACGTAGGCTTTATTGCACAGCTGAATTTTCCAAAGGAAGTGCTAAGAGAAGTAGATGCCCTGAAAACTCATTCCAGAGCCAGACATTCAAACAACTACCTTCAAAAACGTTTATCCTTATCACGAAGTCCCAGAAGTTTCTCTCTAACAGCAGATGCTGTAGAACTATAAAAACAAAACATCATCTCTCTGTAATCTTACCAGTAGATGGCAGTGGACACATTTGGGTGGTAGAAGGCACGTAGAATAGAAAATATCAAACCGGGCTGGTTTCTGCTGTCAAGTCACACCAGCAGGACTCTGAAAAATATGCACACAGTATCTGCTGGCTGCGGACGGGCAGGTCGCATACCGAGACTTTTGAGCAACTGCTGTGATCAATGCTTGCATATATAAAGGTGTCCCTGTGTCGGCAGGCAGCCAGCGAGAGCTTTGTAACATCAACTCTTTAGAAAAGCAGCAGTAGCCTCTGATGAAAGTGTTTTTTAGGCCACATTCAGTCCTTAGGATCTCTGATACAACTCTGAAATTTAAATTCTGCTGTCAGTTACTAAGTTCTGAAGAAATCCCCCTAAATAAGCAGAAAGGAGCTGTCACTGTGGGTGGAGGGACGGGGGAACTGCCAGTCTTTCAGTGCTGGTGAATGCTGCTCTCAACAGAAGGAGTTATTTTACTCTGTGTTATAGCATCTCTTACAGAGGATGCAAAGATCCTACCAAAGCTGCTCAAGCAATAGATCCCTCTAAATCCCTGCTTTTTTTAGGCTACTGAATTCCCAAGCTAGTGATCATGCTCAACTCCTTGTCTTTTGGCGCTGGGGTTTGGTCTTTCCCCACTGAAATATCCAGGCTTTGCCACTGCCTCCAACTGTGCACAGTTCCTGAGGCAGATATCATGGTGGGAGTCTGTTATAGACCACCCAATCAGGAGAAAGAGTCAGATGAAATATTCTATAAGCAGCTGAGGGAAGTCTCACAATCACTAGCCCTTGTTCTTGTGGGGGTACTTCAACTTACCAGATGTCTGCTGGAAATAGAATATAGTGGAGAGGAAACAGTTTAGGAGGTTCCTGGAGCATGTGGAAGATAACTTCCTGGCACAGCTGGTGAGTGAGCCCACTAGGGAAGGCACCCCACTGGACCTGTTGTTTGCAAAAAGAGGACTTGTGGGTGGTGTGATGGCTGGAGACTGTCTTGGGCACAGCAGTCACAAAGGAGCAGACTGTCCCCATGTGCCAAAAGACAAGCCGATGGGGAAGAAGAATGGCCTGGTTGAACAGAGAGATTTAGCTGTAACTCAGGAGGACTACAAGAATGTCATGAGGTTATGCAGGGAGAAAATCAGAAGGGCCGAAGCCTGACTAGAACTTAATCTGGCTACTGCCATAAAATACAATAAAAAATGTTTCTGTAAATATGTTAGCAACAGAAGGAGAACGAAGGAGGACCTCCATCCTTTATTGGTCTATAGGGCCTGATGGGATCCACCCAAGGGTACTGAGGGAGCTGGCAGAGGTGCTTACCAAGCCACTCTCCATCATTTACCAGCAGTCCTGGCTAAATGGGAAGGTCTTATCTGACTGGAAGTTAGTAAATGTCACGCCCATCTACGTGAAGGGTTAGGAGGTGGATCCGGGGAACTACAGGCCTGTCAGTCTGACCTTGGTGCCAGGAAAGGTTATGGAACAGATCATCCTGAGTGTCACATCACATGGCATGTACAAGACAACCAGGTGACCGGGCCCAGTCAGTATGGGTTTATGAAAGGCAGATCCTGCTTGACTAACCTGGTCTTCTTCTGTGACAAGGTGACCAGCTTAGTGGATGAAGGAAAGCCTATGGATGTTGTCTACTTAGACTTTAGCAAAGCCTTTGACACCATTTCCCATAGCGTTCTCCTGGAGAAACTAGCTGCTCGTGACTTCCACAGGTGTACTTTTTACTGGGTAAAAAAACTGGCTGGATGACCAGGTCAAAAGAGTTGTGGTGAATGGAGTTAAATCCAGTTGGTAGCCAGTCACAAGTGGTCTTCCCTGGGGCTCAGTACTGGGGCCATTTCTGTTTATTATCTTTGTCAATGGTCTGGATGAGGGAATAGAGTGCACTCTCGGTAAGTTTGCAGATGACAACAAGTTGGGTGGGAGTGTTGATCTGCTTGACAGTAGAAAGGATCTACAGAGGGATCTGGACAGGCTGGATCAATGGGCTGAGGCCAACTGTATGAGGTTCAACAAGGCCAAGTGCCAGGGTCCTGCATTTGGGTCACAACAGCCCCATGCAACACTACAGGCTTGGAGAAGAGTGGCTGGAAATCTGTCTGGTGGAAGAGGACCTGGAGGTGTTGGTCAATACCTGACTGAATATGATCTGAGAGATGTTCAGGTGGCCAGGAAGGCTGACGGCATCCTGGCGTGTGTCAGGAATATTGTGGCTAGCAGGAGTAGGGAAGTGATTGTCCCCCTGTGCTCAGCACTGGGGAGGTCGCACCTCACATACCATGTTCATTTGGGGTTCCTCAACTACAAGAAGCATATCGAGGGGCTGCAGCATGTCCAAAGAAGAGCAACGAAGCTGGTGAAGGGTCTAGAGCACAGGTCTTATGAGGAGTGGCTGAGGGAGCTGCGGTTGTTTAGTCTGTAGAAAAGGAGGCTGACGCTTCCCTTATTGATCTCTACAGCTACCTGAAAGGAGGTTGTAGAGAGGCGAGTGCCATCTCTTCTCCCAATAACAACTAACAGGACAAGAGGAAATGGTCTAAAGTTGTGCCAGGGGAGGTTTAGGTTAGATATTGAGAAACATTTATTTACTAAAAGGGTTGTAAACCATTGGAACAGGCTGCCCAGGGAACCTGTTGAGTCACCACGCCTGGAGGTATTTAAAAGATGTGTAGATGTGATGCTTAGGAACATGGTTTAATGGTGGACTTGGCACTGCTAGGTTTGCAATTGGACTGAATGATCTTGAAGGTCTTTTTTAACCTAAATCATTCTGTGATTCTATAGTCCCTGCCACAGAGCAGAGAAGCTGCAGACTTACTGTCTGTCTTCACTGCTGCCACCACCTCAGACCTATTCTGTTCCCCTCTGCAGCCCAGTCCTTACGATGTTACACATGCAAGGAACCAACGGACATTGCTAAGTGCAAAACAGCCACCCTGTGTCCCCCAAAAGCCACTGTGTGCACAACAACGCTGCATTCCGTAGACTCAGGTAAGTTTAATTGCTTGCTATGAGTGCTCATGGGGGGAGATCATAGAATCATGGAGTGGTTTGGGTTGTAATGGACCTTAAAGATCATCTAATTCCAAGCTCCCTGCCATGGGCAGGGATATGTTCCACTAGACCAGGTCACTCAAAGCCCCGCTCAACCCGACGTTGAACACTTCCAGGGATGGGGCAGCCACAGCTTCTCTGAGCAACCCGGTCTAGTGTCTCTCCAACCTCACAGTAAAGAATTTCTTCCTAACGTCTAATCTAAATCTACCCCCTTCCAATTTAAAACCCTAGTCCTATCACTACACTCGCTGTAGTGAGTGTAGATCCTTCCCATCTTTCCTGCAGCCCCCTTTAGGACCATAAGGTTTCCCCAGAGCCTTCTCTTCTCCAGGTTGAACAGCCGCAGCTCTTTCAGCCTTTCCACATAGGAGAGGTGCTCCACCCCTCTGATAATTTTTGTGACCTCCTCTGGACCCGCTCCAGCAGGTTCATGTCTTTCTTCCAGTGCAGACCCAAGAGCTGGAAGCAGTGCTCTGGATGGGGCTCACCAGAGTGGAGTAGAGGGGCAGAATTGCCTACCTCAAACTGTTGGCTACACTTTTCTCTCCCAGACCCAGATTGGATTATCCTTCAACTTCTCTGTAAGAAGGATTATTCAACTTCAGACTTGGAAGGAGAGAAATTCATCAGATGCAGAGCCTCATAGTGAAGTGTACAGGACTCACTCTGTTTTGCCTTTCCTACCCCTATGCCCTTATGGACCCTGAACCTACAAATGTGTGCAAACATGCCACAGAAACCCAGGGGCTCTCTGTTTGTAGATGCTTACACCTACCACCAGCTCTGCCAACGACGGTGCCAGTGTTACACCAATGCTTCTTGGCACTTGCACCTTCTCTGCAGAACTATTGCAGGAACAACTCACCTGAACAAGACAGACAGAGACTTGTGCCCCTTGTCCATGCTAGAAAAATTTTGGAAGGAGCAGGAGAGAGACAGGGAGTCAGCAGGGGGTACTGGTGGACCTTTTCCTACAAAGAGCAGTCTGGATTACAGGCACCCATGGATTAGAGATGCTCTTTATTTGCCTTTATTTACCTACAAACACTTTACTTTTAATTTCCCTCCATTGCACAAAGTCAGTGTTTCTCAATGCCAGTTGTCTGCACCTACCTTTCTTTACCATTTCTTCCTCTCTCTTGTTTTTCTCCCCCTCTCCAATCTGTCCCTTTCAGGTTACCCCTTTTTTGGCAACATCACCGTGACCAGAAGCTGTGAGGAAGAATGCCTCTCCTTTAGCGGGATAGGGGCGACCAGACCCAAATCATGCTGCTACACTGACCTCTGCACCGATGACACCAGGAGCAGCAACGGGGTGGGAAGCAACTCTGCAGCGCTGGGTCTGATGGCCATGGTTGTTGGCACGCTCCTGCAGTGTGCTCTGTAATATAGAAGATGCTCATGCTCCAGCAAAAACACCCCACGTCTCTCTGAACTGCTTCATGAACTCCTTAGATGCCTTGGGAATAACCTTCTTCGTTGATGTGTGGCTTCACCTATTTTCAGTGCTGTGACTTGAAGTGAATTCAAGCCAAGAGTTTGGGCATCTGGACCTAAAACTCCCAAAGTTCCAGTTTCTAGATGCTAAGAAGTTGCTCCTCACCTTCAACTGCTTCTGGCCTCCAGGACCCACATCTTCCCCTACAGCTTTCCTTGGTGGGGAGCAGTAGCGGACGAAGTGCTGTGGCTTTGTGCAGTAGGAGGACCTGGGCAGTTGCATCAAGGCTGGTGCTCCGGGGTCACCCTCAGCAAGAGCAGAGGCTGTGCACACACTGGATGTGGGCAGTGCTTTTTCCCCAGGTCTCCTCAAACTCCCACACAACCCGTGTCTGTGGGCCTCTATTACATTCCTGTGCACAACACCCCAAAAATCCTGCAACTGTCCATCAGGAGCTCGGTTTATTTTCTTTCAACTTTTGGTGCCGTCTCCTGAGTCAGAGCAGCAGACGGATGCTGGTCCTCTCTCACTACCAGCTCAGCAGAGTGTGTTATGAACTGAATCAAGCTGGCGCTTAGTTCTGTGTAGCTATGGAATGAGTTCAGAAGAGCTCAGTCTTCCTGTGTTGAGACGGGATGTATTTCTGGAAAGCTCAAAACACACCCTGGACTAAAAGGCCAGGGCAGGTTAGACCTGCAAAAGCAAATTTGGGAGTATGGCTAGCCAAAATCCGCAGCAGCTCTTTGCCTGAGCTCAGGTTGCGAGCAGAGCTCTTGGATTTCCCTTCCCAGATGTTTCACAGACCAATTCAGGCAACTTCTTCTGTTACTCTGCCCTCCCCCATCCCTTCACAGCAGGGTCTGCAGGAAAGGAAGAGTAATGGTTATCCCAGATCGTCAACTTGGGGGAAAGCCAACGGCTTCATTCGTGTCGGTTAATGGCTCTACTGGGTCCCAGTTGGGGATTTGCTGATTTCTCCCTTGGAGCAGCTGTAAGATTGATTTTGATGCTCCGTCTGCTGTTAAACCAGATGGAGTGAACACAGATACGAATGAGTCAGGTGTGCCCAGCTCACAGACCTCTCCAGTGGGGGAGAGCTGGGGAACTTGCCATTTGCTCTGTTCCTACTGACAAGGCTCGTTCAGGGGACAACCTGCAAGAGCAAAGGCAGAGCGGAGCGTGAGTACATCCCATGTACCATCCTGGTGCATGCATGCCATCCCTGCAATCTCTTCTGTGGCAAAGTCCATTTCTACTCTGTTTTCATAAGACACTAGCCAGGAAACTAAAGGAATAAGCAGGGGGAGATTTTTTTCTTCATTGCATGGAGTTAATTATTTCTCAAGATCTGTTCCAGTACTGTTTGCAAGAAAACATTGACAAGGCATTGTGTTCCTTGGCAGAGGGCCCCGCACAAGCCTGAGGCTCAGGAGGCTGATGAGTCCCATTTTTTTCTGGAGGTGAAATGCTCCGTGCTTCACTAAAACAGCCACAGCTTCCCTGAAACACCCTTTCAGTGCTGAGCTCTACGGGGCGGGGGGGGGGAATGCCGTCGAGAGAATAATGACTGGGAGCTACCCAAATACACCCACCCTTGCAGACACAGAACACCAGCTTCTGCTTCCCACTCGTCTGTTCTCTGTTTCCCTGCTCCAAAATCAGTCTGATGGGTCAGGCCAGAAGCAAACCACCATCACTACCGTCCTTAGGTCAGATTGCCTTTTCCATCCCGGGTTCAAGCTCTGCAGTGAGTCGCTGTCTGCCGTGGCTTTTCCGTACTGGCTGCAGTGTCCCGTGCTGTGCTAATGTGGGCTGAACTTTCCTCCGTCTATTGCACATGCAGACGGGTCAGGGTTGGGATACAGAGGGACGGGGGAGGGTGAGGGTTCCCTTCTGGGTCACAATCTAGCAAATAAAGTTGGATCCTCCATTTTTCAGCCTGCAGCATCTTTATTATGTGCTCCCAGGGAGGGAGCACAAAAATACTCCTTGGAAGAGCCAGATTTAAGTCTATCCCTGCTGGAAGAGGACAGGGAGAATGGTGGCAGAAGGGTAAAGTACTGTCCAGTGGCTACAGGAGGCTCATTTGGGATATGCAGAGGGGGAACTGAGGGTTTTCATTGTGCAGCTTCTCTTGCAGCAGGCAAAGAGAAAGCATCTGAGCTCAGCACAGCAAGGCAAGCAGGCAACTGGGACTTTGGGGTCCACTCTGCACTGCAAAGATGCTATGGGTGGGGACCACTGCCCTCCTCGTGTCTCTGGTGATGTCAGCATCTCCTGTTGCCTGGGACTTGCCTGTTAATGTGGCTCCATCACCGGAGCAGTGAGCTTCTGCTGTAGCCAGAGCAGAGTTAAAGGCTGGGTTTAGCTTCAAAGCACTTGTAACATGTTCCGAGATTAGGCGAGGTGAAAAGCCCTTCACACCGAGTGTCAGGGGTACAAAATGTCCTTTTCCATTCATATTCATCTCTTTACCCTGTACTAGCCATACGACACAGGCTGAACAGCCGCCCCTGCAAAATTTGGTTCTCTGCTGCTTTAGTTATTGCTTTTATTTATTCTTGCTATTTGGTCCCAGGAGTTAAACCCAGCAAGCACCACTGCCCCAGCGAATGCAGGACACTGCCAGGGGATTCAAAGGAGTTGGCAGACTTTTGCGTCACCAGGTCGAGTGGACATGCGGAGGGAGATGTTTAAATATAGGCTGGATAAAATAGAACAGAGAGAGATGTGTCTCCAAAGGGCCATAAAAAGACTTGCAGCCTCCCAGCTCTGCAAGAGGAGGTTTTTGCAGCACGCAGCATCCGGTACTGCTGTTACTGTGCTGAAGGATTTTACCTGCCTCTCTGGGGCCTTTTTCCTCCCAGCAGCCATTCTGTGAGCATCCAGAGACTTTATCTCCAGACTTGAGGGAAAACTTCTCTGTGCCTTATGCTTTAACTGGCCAAGAAGTTGCCTTTTCCATCACCTTCCAGCCCTTCTGCAAATGTGGGGCAGCCCTACACTTGTGCAGTCCTACAGATGTGAAACCCTACAGATGTGCAGCCCTGATCTGCACCATCTGCTTTCAGTTGCAAATCTGCAAAAGCTTTTGCCAGGTAGAAATTAAAGAGACTAAACTTTCAGGGACATGTTTGCAGACCCACACTAGTCAGGATATTTGAACTGGTTTACCAAGTCAAGTGAGTCCCACCTCCAGCCAACCATCAGGGCAATATATCTGCTTTGTGTGGCCTTTCCTTGTGGCCTCCACTTGTCTTGAAGGTGGACTGGACATTTCAAAAG
This sequence comes from Tetrax tetrax, assembly GCA_009806455.1. Lineage (NCBI taxonomy): Eukaryota > Metazoa > Chordata > Aves > Otidiformes > Otididae > Tetrax > Tetrax tetrax. The sequence continues at coordinate 39,643 of WHYT01014726.1, read as the reverse complement.
ATAGTTCCTCATCTGGAAACACAGTACACACCCAGCCTTTGCTTAGGCTGGATTAGGACCCTGTAGGCTCAGTCCTGCTGATTTGACTTGGGCAAGATTCCCACAAAAGTAGCACTGGTGCTGTGGGCAAGCAAAGCTACGCAAACAGCACGATTAATACTTAGATGACCGGAGTTTCCATCGGGGATTATTTGCAGTTGTTTTCCACAGCAGGACACTGGTCACGTCGTGTGTAGCCATGAGTGGTGGTAGTTATCCTGCCATGCACTGATTTCAGGCTGGCACAAGCTGCAAAGTGGGAAACACCAGGAACTGTTTTGCTGCTTGATTTCTTTTGATTTTATGTATTTTGTCTTCTTTGGGAGGGACAGAGAGGGGAAAAAAAAAAACAAACATACAGGACTTTTGGAAGGTGCATTAATCCAGGTGGGCATGAAATGAAAACAGAGAAGAAAAGGACAGAAAATACTGTAAAACTCCAAAAGAAGAAAAAAAAGAAGGAGATATTTTTGCAGTCCAGACATTTAATATAAAATAGAGCTGTGATGTAATCAAATACAGAAAGAACTTGCAGTTCTTGCTAAAAATACCTGTCATCTAGAATATAAATATACATTAGCATGTAGCTGCAAGGCTTAGGGAGATAGCTACCACCATCTTATATTTACAGATAGGGATTTAAATGTTTAATACTGCACATTCAAAAGAAAGTCACTTCATCTGAAGTAGTTATTAATTATAGAATGCACTTGGCAGGACTCAAGTGCAGCAGGAGTGATATCATTTTCAATATCACTCTCAAATTATTTCTTATCTAAAACCTATCGTGTGCACTTTTTTTTTTCTTCTTCTTAAAATAGATCTGTTTTTCCATATTAGGCCGTGGATGACTTGAAACGGCTGACTCTGACATGCTGGAACATCCTTTCTCGGATATCTTCATTGGTCTCCTGCCTGACTCTCTCATCCCTAATTCCAGAGGAACACAAATCTGAAGCCTCTATATTCAGTTCTGCCCCAGGTTTGAGAACAACACAGATCCTTTAAAAATGAGGTGAAAGGAAACTCTAGGTTTTCTGAAGCGGATATGTTGAGGGGGCAGGAAAGCAAGCATAGCATCAGTGGGTGTCTCAATTTTGCAAAGTCATTTAGGGTCACTTGAACTCTAGAGAGATGCTCGGATTATTGTAAAAAGATGGGGCAGATGGCCTGTGCATGTATTAACTCCCTTCCCGACATGCCTTCATCCCCATTCCCTAGGGTTCCAGTCTGCAGTTTGCCATCAGGTTTTAAAAAACAAAAGGTGTGTCCATTAATCATTCTGTGCCCTCTCTGAGGCTCGTCTGCACCCAAATCCCCTTCCCCAGTCAGCCTCTACTACACAAACGGGGATTGTCGTGTAGCTCCAGGCACAGTTCGAATCGTAGAATCACAGAATGGTTTCGGTTGGGAGGGACCTTTCAAGGCCATCTAGTCCAACCCCTCTGCAAGAAGCAGGGACATCTCCAACCACATCAGGTTGCTCAGAGCCTCATCAAACCTGGCCTTGAATGTTTCCAGGGATGGGGCATCCATCACCTCTCTGGGCAACCTGTTCCAGTGTTCTACCACGCTCAGCATTATTTTTTTCCTAATATCTAATCTGTCCCTACCTCCCTCTATTTTGAAACCATCACTCCTCGTCCTGTCCCACCAGGCCCTGCAGAAGAGTCTCTCCCCACCTTCCCTGCAGCCCCCTTTGGGCACTGGGAGCCGCTCTCAGCTCTCCCCGGAGCCTCCTCTTCTCCAGGCTGAACAGCCCCAGCTCTCCCAGCCTGGCCTCACAGCAGAGCTGCTCCAGCCCTGATCCTATGATTCTACACCTTTAGTACCAAATGAGCTTTAAGTTTCTGAATACACTTAATAAATGTGGGTAAGGACATTGTGCCTTGGGATGAACCAATTTTGCACTCGTCCCTCATGGGCATATTGCTGAAATCCATGCCAATCTACAATGTTAAAGGCAACCGGAAGCCATAGCAGATGAAATCCATGGGTTGGAGTCACAAAAATCTAACCCAGTCTTCTGAAGAGAACCACTGCATGCTCCCTTTGGCCAGCAGCTTTCTGAGTACAAGATGTGAATACATTTTTCATGTCTTCAGGCCATTCCTCACCATTGCAAGGGCAATTTGATGTGTCTTCAGTCACATCAACAATGGAGCACTGGCATTGAAGCATTGTCCAACTCTCGTTTTAGTGCAAAGCCTTGCCCTGGACTCGACAGTGTTTGGAGCAGCAGAGCTCACTGCTGCCTTGTTGTCAGCTGTGTTTGGGACTGGCATGAACATCCCTTCGTCTGCTTGCAAAAGAAGTTGCTTTTGTCTGATAATCTGGGAATGAGATATGAAAGACTGTCTGGAAAAGGAAATGGAGACATGTCAAGGTGCTTGTGACAGTGTATATTCTTCTGCAGTACCTTTGGACTTGTGAGGAGCTAGGTAAGGAGCACCCTGATGCTTGGAAGATGTTTTGCACCTCCTTTGAGTCCTTCTGCTATGCATGGACCTTTGCTGCTCCTCTGGCTCCCCAGGCGCAAACACAGGCTGAGGTACAAACACAGGCTGAGGCACAATGTTTTTCCACTTGCCTACATGAAATTCCGGGGGTGGGCGGCACTTTGCCAGTCGAAACTCTCCCCCGGGCAGTGGCAGGATTTCAGAGGATGGCTGCCAGGCGGTAGTGACGGGAGATGCTTGCAGAGGGATGTGCCACCACTCCCAGCAAGGAGGATCACCCTACAGTGGGCAGTAGGCTCCAGGTTCCCGGTGGCATCCCGCGCTCACCATGAGCTGATGTGAGTGGCAGAACAGCAAAGCCTCATTAACAATGTCCTTTGATGTAGCTCTTTGTCATGGATCCTCTGAAGGCTTAAAAAGGGCTGAGCCGTCTTCAGTCCCACTGAAGGCTTCCGTAGAGTCTCTCCCATCTGAATATTTGTTTTCCTGAGACCCACAGGGATTTCACAAACTCTTGCCATGCGATGAATTCAAACCAGCAGCTGTATATTGTTACCTGTTCCCACACAAATCTGTAACCAGATGACTCATGTCCTTACAAGGTTTGGCTAAAAATATGCCAGCATTTGTTTTTAATCTTTCCTGGCTGCTGCCTATCTCCTGGCTCTGGGGAGAGAGGACGCAGGGGAAGAGGTGTTTTTAGTGTAAAGACAGCTGTCGCTGTGTCTGGGGATGACATCCAAATCTGAAAGAGAAACAAACACCTAGGAGATAGTGACAGACTCTGACACACTTAAAGCAGAGAAGAAACGCCATCCTGATGAGGGAAGGAGAGTTAATAGGAAGATATCTGACTTCTATCTCAGAAAATAAGGGATTTTAGACACCAGCCATGGCCAGTTTGGGAAAGGGATCTAGTTTATCTTTGCCTTTGGGAAATGCAACCAGGAGGTGGGTTTTTTACCTGCTAATGTCCTCAAATCATGATAGAGTTTTATGTGCCAGCTCTGTGCAAAGATCTTGTGGGGCAATTGGGGTTCCTCATGCGTAGGAAGCAAGTCTGGGTGTCTCAAGGGGCTTTTACTGCTAACCTCAAGGAGCACAACTAAAGGGTCTCCTAAGCTTATAAGACTCAATCCATGTCCTTAATTCTTCTTATCACTCCTTTTAAAAAAAAAAAATTGTCTGAAGTACATACATTTTTGCAGCTCTGCTCGTGGGAGGTTGTCCAGACCCTCATTGCTGTGATGGTCAGAAACCACATTTGTAAGAAAATACTACTCTTGCTTCTCCCTGTTCTGAGGTGGTATTTCTATGGGCAGTTGGTCCTATCTCAGATGTTTTGTTAGGGTAAACAAGCCAGCCTGTTCTGATCTACTCTTGGAAGATCGGTGCTCCAAGTACAATCATTTTTATTGTTTGTGACTGTGTCATCTTCAAGCCATGGTTACCTTTGGGTGATCTAAGCGATATGCAAGATCTCACAAGCTAGAAGGCCATCCCAAAAAGGATTCTTAGAGGATCTGTTGGTTCAGCAGTCTTCTGGGGCACAGCTGGGTTGATTAAAGGAGCTGAGAGATGTTTTATTCAGGCAGTCTCTGAGCCACAATATTACCCCTTTATGAAGGCAGTTCATAAATCCTTGTTCAATGGAAAAATAAAAATGAGAGTCTCACTGGAGTCCTCTTGTTGTGCCAGTTCTCCTGAATAGGGTGGGGGAAGCAAATGTTGTTCAGTAAATGTAAAATGTGGATGAGTAGACATTTCTGTCACTTAATCAGAGCACACATATACAAACAGCACCTCCCCTCTCTTGGCAGTGCAAGGATGTGTGCAGAGAAGTGGGCTTCAGCTTTTAGGATCCCTCATCAAAATCCTCTCAAACTTCTTTGAAAAAGGTTGGCAGACGTGCAACATTCTTATTTTTTTACATGTAATAAAATGCAATTGCTGACAGGCTGCTGCTTCAACAAGCCAGGAGGTCTGTGGGAAAGAAATATCAAGTGTGTGCAGTCGAGCACTAACTTCCTGATCAGAGGACGGTCATTTGGTCACACAAATGTATCTAATCCCTATAAAAAGTGCTACATCATGAGACAACTAGCAGCAAAGTGTAGCTGGATCTCCATGCCTTAAATTTTATTTAATTTTTTTTTTTCTTTCTGGAGACATCTGGAGGGTAGCAACTCAGCCATTCAACCCTTCTTACGAACACTGGCCAGGTTTCCCAGAGAGGTGGTGGATGCCCCATCCCTAGAAACATTCAAGGCCAGATTGGACTGGGCTCTGAGCAACCTGATCTGGCTGGAGATGTCCCTGCTCCTTGCAAGGACGTTGAAGTAGATGACCTTTAAAGGTTCCCTTCCAACCCAAACTATTCTATGATTCTATGATTTTATGATTTATTTTAGCCAGGTCTTTTATCTAGACTCTCTCTTTTCTCCATTTGTCCCAGCTCCATGGATGTTTCCATGCAGCCCACCAGGCTGTACAGCTCAATGACCCTCCGCCTCACCAGCAAGGAATTGGGTGCCTCACCCTGCAGTGCTCAGGGAAGGACAAGGAGACTCTCTTCAAGCTGAGAACTCACAAGACACCTGAGTCAGGGTGGTGGCATCTGCAGAAGGCACAGCCAGTCCCCATCCCCTGAACCGTGCGTGGTGCCGGCAGTGTTTGAGCTGGGAGCTGTGGAGCTGGCTGTGTTTTGGAAAGGCCAGGGCAGCGGGAGCACATGCGTGTGGGACTCCATGCGTGGGTGGATGGATGTGCTTCTGTTATTGTTTCTCCCCAGTTGCTCAATAATCTCATTTGTTTACTTTGGCAACATCTTGACAGCCCCGGAGGCCAGTGGAGAGTTAATGGGTTTTATGGTATCCTGTAATCAGGCAAACCTTGAAATAATATGTGACAACACGATTGTTTTATTAAGGAGGAGTAGATGCATCTAAGATTAATGAGGCTTTTAGGAGATGCTTTTTTTTTTGTAGTTGGGCACCAGCTACTTGTCAGGTGCTACCTACAACCCCCTAGAACTTTGTAACTGATTGTCTCTAAGATCCTTGCATTTTGTTTTTGGGGAGAAGGAGTGACACAATCACCTCCTTCTGGCCCTGGAACTCAGCTTGAAACAGCCCTGGGAAATGTCTCTCCCAAGGGACTGACCATGCCAGAGGGATTGGTGGTGTAAGGCTGCTTTTAACGATCTCTGCAGCTCAGGCAGTTCCAGCACAGAATGGGAGCATCTTTTTCCTGTTCACAGGAGGAGGCATAGGGCCAAAATGGCTCTTCATTTCATCACTTCTCTCATTGTTATTCAGTGTCTGCCCAAATCCCAGGCCAAATCCTGCCAGGGGAACAGGCCTGGAAAGTCACAGTGGAGTTAGCCACCACCGAAGTAAACAGCTTTTCAAGCAAACCAGGTCCATGGCATACCTGCAGCTCCTGAAATGCAGCGCTGTTATTGGTAATGTTTTATTAATTCCTCACGAGGTTTTATTCCATTCTATTTTTGGTACCGAGATGTAGGCTTCCATTATAAATAGCTGCATATTTTAATTCAGTCTGATAACTAGGACAAGGGTGCACTGGACATCCAGACCTTGATTTTGGTGGATGAAGCCAGCAAAATTTCCAGTCAAGCTTCAGGCTTTCTGTGAGATTCTTCTCTCAGGAAAACTAGTACTTTTGCATCTGGAAAGTGTCCGGCACTCCCTGGATATTAATCAAATGTGATCACCGATAAGGACTCTTTGCCAAGCTAAAAAATCATAGAAACAAGGCTTTGAAGCTCTGTAGCATTTTTCCCTCTGAGGAGCCCAGGCTGTGAATTTAGACACAAGGGCTTCAGCATCAAAGCTGGGTGATAAATACTCTTCCCATTTTATAGTCAGAGAAGCTGTGCTGTAAGCCTGTGCATCCTTGTATGTGACACTGAACCAAAGCCCTTTGTAAAAATAAAAAACAAAGGCTCTGTGTAATTTCTGAATATTTTTTAAATGACTAATTGCCCCAAAGAAAATCAGAAGCAGGTTGCAAATATGTCTTAAAGAACAGAAGCAGTTCTGTTTGCAAGAAATGTTGTTCATCCGTGAAAATGAAGAGCTGATGGTTCAGGGCAACTATGAAGCACGGCTCGGTTCCCACCCCGCTCTCATTCTACTGTAGGCTGGGGAAAGTCTCTCAACCTATATAATTTGCCATGGGCTTTGGATCAGGACTTCGATCTACGTATTTCCCAGGTGTTTGCTTGGGCAAAGCAATACCACTGCTCATGCTGCTGCCTTAGGGCTGGGGAAGAGGAGGACAGGTCTGTGCTCACATGGGGTCTGCTCACGTGCAAAGTAACAGCAGCTAGTGAGGAGATTAGCTGGGCTGGACTCCAAACCAGCCCTGCTTTTCCCAAGGGGTTAGACCACAGACCTCGGCACTCCCTTCCAACTTCAGCTATTTTATAATTCCAGATCTCGATCAATATTGTGGGTAACTCCTTGTTTCTGCTTTACTCGCAAAATGCCCTTCACTATGCACCGGTTGCTGTCACTGAGAGCTGGATATCTTTTCAAAATGTCAACAACAGTCTCTTTTTCTCATCCTTCAGAGGACTACAGAGCGGTGGCTGTGCCGTACCCAAGTCCTTCACAGTTTATTTGCAAAGGGGAAGCTAAAGTTGCTGTAGGGAGCACAGATTTGCAATGCATAACCATGGACTGATGACACAGCCTTACCCTTAAGGGCATGCGTCATATTTATACAGTCATTAAGTGAAAGATAATCTTCTTGTTATATAACCATGGGTATTCTGGGTTTAAATAAGTCATCTAGATTTGTTTTAAATGTAAGTTTTGAAAAGAGTTTCCTGGATTTTACAGGTGCACATAACTGCTTCCCAGTCTATGCACACATGCAACTCCACTTGCAACCTGTGACATTCTGGGTACAACTATCCAGGCTTTTTTTCCAGGAGGGTAAAATTGCTGAAGGTGGGTCTCTCCAGGCTTGATCAGAAAGGTGCATGGAGAAACATAGCAAATGAGAGCAGCCGTGAATAATAAATCAGCAGTAAATGAGATTAGATCCTGCTGTGCAACTCTGTGGACAGCAGGGAACTAGAGTGATGCTCTTCCAGAGGGGACAGCACAACCACGCCTTGAACTTCAGATTGCAGCTCGTGTTGGCAGTAGCAGCAAAGTGCATGTTTATGCAGGGCCGTAGAAGGAAATCTCCATGCCTTCTCCTGTGGATATTACTGATTGACTTTGCCATCACAGCAGGAGATCACAAATGCCTTGGCTTCCTGAAATGCTTCCTCTAAGGAAGAATTTAGCAAACACAATAGATTCATCCCTAGGGAAACCTGTTTTAGACTGCTCCAAAACCCAGGAGAAGGGGTCTTGAGCTGGGAGCCGAAGCAACGAGCTACAGTCAGATTGATCTACAAAAATTCATCATCGAGCTGAGCCAGGAAGAGAATGCAGATCACTTCAGGAGACATCCATGTTAACAGAAAATGAGGTAGCAACTCATCCCGGCCCCATGTAAGTGTCAGGAAGGGATGGGATGAATGTCAACTGCAAAGCCAGTCTTTCTCCATTGACCAAGAAAACTCCTGCCTGATTTCCTCAGACAGCTTTTGGACACACAGAATCATAGAGTCATTGGGGTCGGAATGGACCTTTAGAGGTCATCTCATCCAACTCCCCTGCAAGGAGCAGGGACCTCTCCAACCAGATCAGGTTGCTCTGAGCCTCATCCAACCTGGCCTGGAATGTTTCCAGGGATGGGGCATCCACCACCTCCCTGTGCAACATGGGCCAGGGCTCCACCAGCCTCAGAGGAAAAAAAAATTTCCTTATATCTAGCCTAAATCTACCTCCTTCTATTTCAAAACCATTCCCCCTTGTCCTGTCACACCAGGCCCTGCTGAAGAGTCTCTCCCAATCTTCCCTGCAGCCCCCATTTAGGAAGGCCTCTATAAGGTCTCCCCAGAGACCTCCTCTTCTCCAGGCTGAACAGCCCGAACTCTCTCAGCCTGTCCTAGGTCAGTAGCATCAGATCTATATACTAATTTTGCATGCCATGCTACCTGCTTCTTGCAAGAGAGGTTCAGGTTTATGTTTAACCAGATAGCATTGCCCTGTGGTTTGAGAGCTTTCTTTTGGTCTGAGGGTGCAACTATGAAGCACAGTGCCTCACCCACACAGATCTTATGCTTTTCATACTAGATCTCATCCAGGGGCCATGATCCCTGCCATAATAGCTGAAATACGTGAAACATGCTGACAAACTGGCCAGAGATCAAAGAGGTGAAGCATCCGTGGCCAATGAAGGGAGGGGAAGATTAGCCTTCTCTGCATGTGGCCTGTCAAAGTGATGACAGCTATGGAGAAGATGCACAAGCTAAGGTCACGGAGCATGATCACTCAGAAGTGGCTGCAATCAACTGTGTCGAATGCTTTTTAGCTGGTGGGGATCGCAAAAAATCTCCTTGATTGAAGCGCATCATAAAAGAGAGGCCTGAAGCACGTAGCTGTCTGAAGAATTCTCACTGCTCACCTCTAATGAAAGCATAGGACAGTCAGGTTGTTGGGACTTTTTGATTTTTCTCCCAGTTGTCATCTTTTGTGCTCAAACCAATTTGCCATATGCCTGCCTATGTGGCTTTGGTGCAGCTGGAGAAATTGCCACCAAGGGCTGATGTGCAGTCGCAGTTTACTTTCTTTCCCAGTGTCTGCTCCTTGTTCTGGCTTGTTCTGATGCCAGGCTTGGTACAAACATGAAAAGACACTGAAGATAGGGCCCACCTCACCAAACCTTGGACATTTTAATGTGGAAGACTCCAACAGAACTATTCATTCAAGTTCCTTGAACAGCCACCACTGAGAAATGGTAATTTCCAGCCTATTCCATCAGAATAGGCATTAACAACACATCAAATTAATTATGTCCTCCTCAAATTAGAATTATAAAATCATAGAATCATAGAATGGTTTGTGTTGGAAGTGACCTTTAAAGCCCATCCACTCCAACCCCCCTGCAAGGAGCAGGGACATTCAACCAGATCAGGTTGCTCAGAGTCTCATCCAACCTGGCCTGGAATGTTTCCAGGGATGGAGCATCTACCACTGTTCTGGGCAACCTGTTCCAGTGTTCCTCCACCCTCATTATAACTTTTTGTTCCTTATGTCCAATCAGAATCTGCTTCCCTCCATTGTAAAATCATTACTCCTCATCCTATTGCAACAGTGTCTCATAAAGAGTTTCTACTGTAGATCCCCTTTAGGCACTGGAAGACTGCTCTAAGGTCTTGCCAGAGCCTTCTCTTCTCCAGGCTGAACAGCCCCAACTCTCTCCGCCTGGCCTTATAGGAGAGGTGCTCCAGCCCTCTGATCATCTTTGTGGCCTCCTTTGGACCCTCTCCAGCTGGTCCATGTCCTTCTTGTGTTGGGGGCTCCAGAACTGGATGCAGTACTCCAGGTGGAGTATCATGAGAGCGGAGCAGAGGGGCAGAATCCCCTCCCTCGAGCTGCTGGCCACGCTTCTTTTGATGCAGCCCGGAAGGCCGTTGGTTTCATTGATTCCATTGATTCTCAAAGAAGCCACACAGAACGGCTCAAGGGTAGATGTCTGGACTGTAATTCTGCCCCATTCTCAGTTACTCTACTCTCTACAAAAAATATTTCCCCTTAGAAAGAATCCATCCAAGCTCTTGGTAAGAAGCATCCCATGATACCAGATTTCCTTTCCTTACGGAAGCACTTGCTCAACCTCAAACTCACAGTATGAGCATTTTCAAGCAGTGGTATGGCACAAAAGAAAAAAATGCTCATTACTCCTCTCCTCCATATCCTACCACAAGAAGCCCCACCAGACCAGAGCCAAGATGAGACATAACCTTCTCAGCCTTGTGGTGTTACGTTCCATTGAAAATGCTTACAGCAATAATCCAGGGGGTTTTGGTCTCTCCCTAGGAGCTCTTCTTCAGATATCTACCCACAACATTCCAGTCATTTTCAAAATCACTGCTCCCTAGATTAACGTACGTAGCCATCTCTCCATACCCAGCTGGGAATCTTCATATTTTTGTCACACTCAAAATCTCGTTGTGGACAAAACGGAAACGTCTCTTATATTTAAAGCCAAGAATTTATTATTACTATGTATGAAATCTCAACAGTTTAATCAAAGAATCGTGATTAGCGAAGATCAAATTATTACGGATATAAAAATGAAATAGCTATTATTATTATTACATAAAGTGTTTCAGTAATAATACAGTTTAAATTGTTATACATCTACTTAGTTTCTACCTATTTTCCTGGTGTTATGCACACTCTTCCACTAATGTTGCTGCCTCCCACCTTACAGAGAAATACAGTGAGTCATTTGCCTTCTGAGTCCTCCACTGGGAGGGGTACGATGAGAAGAACGGATGAGGAGTAGACCGAGAGCTTATGAGTCAGGATTAAAGGAGGGCAGGGACAGGTGACATTATAATGGGGGTCTGCTACAGGCCACCTGACCACGGAGACTAAAAGGATGAGGCTCTGTATAGAGAGCTAGCAGCAGCCTCAAGTTCACAAGCCTTGGCCCTCATTGAGGACTTCAACCACCCTAGTATCTGTTGGAGGGACAACACAGCAGGGCACAAGCAATCCAGGAGATTCCTGGCACGCATGGATGAGAACTTCCTTCTCCAAGTGGTAGAGGAGCCAACAAGGAAAGGTGCTCTACTGGACCTTGTTCTCACCAACAGGGAGGGGCTGGTGGGGAATGTGGAGCTCAAGGGCAGCCTTGGCTGCAGTCTACATGAAATGGTAGAGTTCGAGATCCTTAGGGCAGTGAGGAGGATGCACAACAAGCTCACTACCTTGGACTTCAGGAGAGCACTTTGACATCTTCAGGGATCTACTGTGCAGAGTACCATGGACTAAAGCTCCGGAGGGAAGAGGGGCCCAGGAAAATTGGTTGATATTCAAGATATCCTGCAAGCTCAGGAGCGATGCATCCCAACAAAAAGAAAGTCAGGCAAAAATGCCAGGAGGCCTGCATGAATGAACAAAGAGCTCCTGGGCAAACTCAAACACAAAAAGAAAGCCTACAGAGCCTGGAAGCCAGGACAGGTAGCCTGGGAGGAATACAGAGAGAGTGTCTGAGCTTCCAGGGTTAAGGTTAGGAAAGCTAAAGTCTTGATAAAATTAAATCTGGCCAGACGTGTCAAGGACAACAAGAAAAGCTTTTATAGACATGTTAGGAATAAAAGGAAGACTAGGGAAAATGTGGGCCCTCTCCCAAAGGAAGCAGGAGACCTGGTTACCCAGAACATGGAGGAGGTTGAGGTACACAATGAGTTGTTTTGCCTCAATCTTCACCAGCAAGTGCTCTAGCCGTGCCACCCAAGTACCTAAAGGGGTCCTGCAAGAAAGCTGGAGAGGGACTTTTGACAGGGATGTGTATTGATAGGACAAGGGTTAATGGCTTCAAACTGAAAGACAGCAGATTTAGATTAGATACAAGGATAAAATTCTTTACTGTGATCCTGGTGAGGCACTGGACCAGGTTGCTCAGAGAAGCTGTGGATGTCCCATCCCTGGAAATGTTCAAGGCCAGGCTGGATGGGTCTTTGGGCAACCTGGCCTAGTGGAAGGTGTCTCTGCCCATGGCAAGGGGTTTGGAACTAGTTCATCTTTAAGGTCCATTCCAACTCAAACCATTCTATGATGGTTGAAATGGATTCTTCTTCCTCAACCAAGGATGTACTGGGAATTATTTTATGTTTGCTAAAACACTTTCTTACCTTGCTTTTTTTTTTTTTTCCCTTAGTCAGAAGGTGCAGATCCACCTCACATAGGATTTTACGGTGTATAGTGCATTATGCACTGGTTTGATATTTGCTCTTTGTTCTCTTTGATGTTCTTAAAGATTTCACCTCTAGGTCCCTACTTCTTTGACTATTTATGAATTGTTTATAGCCAAGGAGTCTCTCATGCCAAGCCAATGCCCCACCCCGTATCACTCCATGTCAGCACTCCTCTGTGCCACGTCCTGCACCTCCATCTCTTCAGGCCTCTGCTGCCACCTCAGGTCTGTATTTCTTTACATCAGAGTCATAAACAGCTCATTCTACATACCACACTCCTTCTTATGGCCATCTATGTAAACTTACAATTGTACTATACAAAGATAAACAGAAGTAAAGCAAATTGGGCATAGCCACCTGGCTAATTAGGAAAATTGCTGTTACGGCTGAGTAAAGTAAAAACAAAGCTCAAAGCAGGTCAAGACAAGTTCATACAAAACAAGCCCAACAAGCCTCAGGTCTGAGGACTTGCAAGCTCAGTAAAAAGAGTATGGCCTCTTACAAACAATGCCAGTATTGTGTTTACTGGACAACAGAGCTATATTGTCTTCTCTTGCAATTGGAAGCCAATGGTTTTTCTTCTGTGCACATTTCTGTGACACGACTTTATCTCCACCGGCGAGATACTTTCCGCTCACCTTTCCAAGCCCAACAACGGCTTGATTTCAAGTATTTTCAGTATCTCTGGCCATGGCTTATATTCCCAGTGTCCATGACTGCAGTGGTATTTTTAGCATTGTTCTCTAAGATGATGATATAACACAATAATCTGACTCTTGATGTATTTGTTTTTAAATGCTCTTTGACATGATAATTTTGTCATGTTCTGACTGCACTGCTTATCAACCAACACAGCGTAAGGACAGGGTAGTCTGAGCCCAGTAACTCATGTCTGAGAAAAAACAGTGCTATGCAGTGAAAGAATCTGTGCAAGTTGTATTTCTTTCTGAGTTTTGCAGGTACATAATCAATATTGGTTTCACACGCAGAAGTGCTAACATACGTATACTTCCAGATAGTGAGTAGGAAACATCTAATATTTTTTACCCCTAACAAGTGAATGAGTAGCCAGGTATTTTCCTGGTCCTAATAAACCATCCATTTCAACAACACAAAATAAATAGAGCTTTCTTTGGCTTTATTTGGAGAAAGAAGGTAAAATAGGGTTTGTCACAAGTGCCTAGGGACAGAGAGGAGGAAGTGCTTATCCACATATGTGGGCTCCAGCTTTGCTTTCCAGGAAACTTCAGTTTCTTCAGATTGTAGAAGTTATCAGCTATGGTAAAGTGCCCTGGGCTTCTGGATGTAACAAACATCATTCAGTGATGCAATGAAAAGCAGGGAGGAACTGATAAAATAAAATAAAATAAAATAAAATAAAATAAAATTAAATTAAATTAAATTAAATTAAATTAAATTAAATAATAAACTTTATGAGAGGACAAGTGCATTATAAATAATGTTAGTGATCACTACGGTTTTAATACAATATTGATTTTATTCTGCTCAAAATGGTACAGAAAACAAAAGATATTTTAGCCTCCTTGGATCAGATCACTGGCATGGGAAGTTTAGTCTCCTGACTCATACTTTGGAAGCAGAGAAGTCTCCCCTTAACTTCCTGTGTAGGAAGAAGGAGATCTAGACCACACAAAGGGCCAACACAAAACTGTGGACTGGAGAGGACCTGCCACATAACTGAATTTCGTCTGAGAAGACTGGCCAATTCAGTTATTCTGCTGGCTAACATTGGGAGAAAAATGCTCTAAGGAGATATAGAAGGCTCTTAGAGCAAGATTTTTGCTTTAAATACACTTTATATAGCAGAATTTTTTAGTTCAAAACCAATCAGACCAGCATGGCAAAGAAACTCCATAGTTAGTTTTGAAGAAGGTTCAATTAAAAAATTTGTGTCGAGACTTCCTGAGTTTTGCTTCTCTGTTGGTCATGGGAAAAATGGACACGTTCTATGAAAAGGCTGAGTACTAAAAAAGCAACTTCTGGGAGCTGTTGAGGGTTGTCCATGAGGCATCCAAGCAGAGGGTTGGGCTGGCAGGGGTTTGTTCTTTTCTTCATTGGGTTCTTCAGCTTGAAAGACCTCCCCATCAGCTCCTCACAGTCTAGTCCAGAAGAGGGTACAAAGGGAAATTGCTAGCATCCCAACAGGCACAAAGCTGGTCCTCAAACTAGCTGCACCATCAAAGTTGCACAAGTCAGAGTAACAGCAGGAGACAGGGCGCGTCAGGCCAATCCCGTCCACGTCAGAGGGGATGCAGGCGGAAGAGCACATCTTGGTGACGGTTGAGACTCCTGTGAAGGGATAAACTACAATAAAGCAAGAAAGAAGGAACAGTTAGGAATGGGAAGAACAGAGGAGAACTCTCCTTGTCCTCAGTGAAACATCAGTTGCCTTCATCACCAAAGTCTTGGCTCCAGTTCAAACACAGTTGTTCTACTTCCTACCAGAAATATTGGAAAGAGTTCCTACCGAGTGGCTGCAAGCTGAACCACACCTTGCATTCTCTGTGTCCTGCCTGGATCCCCTTTCTCCTGCAAAAGGTCAATTAGGCATTTTTTCTGCCTCTGCTTTGATTCCACTCACTGTCTCCTGCTTCGCTTATGTGCAACCAGAGCCTTATCAGCAGGACCATGCAAAAGAGAGAGCACCCATCTTCCCAGTGCATTTCTTTATTTGGACCTGTTATGGCCTGTAGCATCACCAATCAGACTGAGGATGCGTTCCCGAGAGCTCCATGGAACTCATGGGCATTTCTGTTTTGCCTCAATGACCAGAAGTTGATGTCCCCACCTTAATGAGCTTGGCTCATCTCTACTGGCCTCTGTACTCCGCTCAGCTTTCATAAACAGTTCTCAGGTGACGAGAGCACTGTTTAACACACACTTGTTTTGTGAGTCATGGAAAGGGTCTGGAGAGAGAGAACTCTAGCTCCATGCCTTAAGCTCAGATCAATATGTTTTTTTCTAACCAGCGTTAACTATGAGCCTGCATTTACTAAGAGTCCATTCACATGAAGACTGCTTTCCACAACAGCAGGAGGGTGCTCTCTGCCCTGTGGGAGCTCTCTTCCAGGCTTGCATATTTAAATGAGAAAAGATACTGCTCCCCACACCAGCAATCTTCACTGTAGAAACACTGACTCATGTTAAAATTAAGGATAAAGAAGGCACTGCCCTTACCATCCTCCAAGGAATACATGGTTGTCTTGCACATGGTTTCATTCTTCGTGCAGCTCTGGATCATCAGACACTTATCAACAGTGGTAGGATTATAGCAAGTGTAACATTGCAAGGTTTGGGCTGCAAGGAGGAAAAATATGAGGTTGGGTTTAGTATGGACCACCAGATTCTGTCCATGGCCCTCCAGGTACCTCTAGGGAGGGTATTTTTCCAAAATACTCATAAAGAGAATATGAATGGAACAGAAAAAAAAAAAGTATTTGTACCAATGGGAATGAGAAATACAGTAGTCTGGTGGTCAAAGTACAGCCTCAGACGTAGCTTCAGGCTGCTTGCAAAGCAAAAAAAGAGCCACACACATGGAAGATCCCATGATACCAGAAAGTCCTATCAACACCAGATTGTTTGGGACACAAAGACAGTCCTTCTGCTCTTGCTTTGTTATCAGAGGTTTGGTAGGTTGGCTTTTTTTTTTTTTGCAGATAGGTCTTAAGTAGTCCACAAAAGAGTACAAGAGTAATCTTACTTAATTTTTTATCTGCACCTTAGAACATGCAGTAAATATGGGCTGAATATGCTGGGACACATCAACTCAAAAAAAAAAAAAAAAAAACCAACCAAAACTATAAGAGTGATTAAAAAAAATCAGGAGTAAATTCATGATAATAGCAAGGAAGAGCTCTTTGACACACCTGCTTCTCCCTTATCGCTGTGGGGGTAACTGGGTTGCCTAAGACAGGGCTGACTGTTTGGTGTGATGGCTGGATGCTAGCAGACAGAATTTATAGCATCCAACACCTCAATGCTTGAATTCTTTGAAGATCTTGCTCTGAGTGCTAGCAGAGGGCTTAAACAGTCAGAGACCCAGGAGAGGTCCTATACTTCAGCTGTACAATTAGCAAGATGTTTTTATTAGTCAATAGGTCCTGCTTCACATGTTTATGCCAAGTATCTAACTGTTCTGCTTGCCAGCCACCGACTTCCCCAAGTTCCTTTAGAATCATAGAATTGTAGAATAGTTAGGGTTGGAAGGGACCTTTAAAGGTCATCTAGTCCAACCCCCCTGCAAAGAGCAGGGACACCTCCAACTAGATCAGGTTTCTGGGGGCCCCATCCAACCTGGCCTTGCACCTTTAAGCTGTGTTATTCCCACAGGAGACTAAACACACTTGGAGATGGATTACCTCAACTCTATTCTTACTTTTCATCTGCTTTTCTCCTTGCCTTTGCATTAGTAGAGCTTTAGAAAGAGACCACAGACTCACAAATTCACAGAATCACAGAATGGTGGAGGTTGGAAGGAACCTCTGGAGGTCATCTAGTCCAATCCCCCTGCTCAAGAAGGATCACTTAGAGCCAGCTGCCCAGGATGTGTCCAGATGGGGTTTTAATATCAACAATGATGAAGAGTCACCAACCTCCTTGGGCAACCTGTGCCAGTGCTCAGTCATCCTTACGGTAATAAATTGTTTCCTGATGTTCAGAAGGAACCTCTTGTGTTTCAGTTTGTGCCCATTGCTTTTGTTCTTGGCACTGGGCGCCATAGAAAAGAGTCTGGCTCTGTCCTCTGCACTCTTCCTTCAGGTATTTATAGATGTCAATATGATCCTCCCTTGAGCCTTCTCTTCACTGGGCTGAACAGTCACAGCTCTCTCAGCTTTTCCTCAGAGGAGAGACTCATCCATGTGGTCCTTCACTGGACTCTCTCCAGGAAGTCTATGTCTCTTCTGTACTGGTGAGCCCAGAACTGGACACAGTACTCCAGGAATGGTCTCACTAGTGCTGAGTAGAGGGCAAGGATCACCTACCTCGACCTGCAGGCAATACTTCATCTAATGCTACTCAGGATATCATTAGCCTTCTTTGTCGCAAGGGCACATTGCTGGATCATGTTCTCCTTGGTGTCCACCAGGACTCCCAGGTCCTTTTTGGCCAGGCTACTTTCGAGCTGGATGACACTCAGCACATATCGATGTGTGGAGTTGCTCTTCCACAAGGGCAGGACATTGCACTTTCTCTTGTTGAACTGCATGAGGTTCCTGTCAGCCCACTTCTCCAGCCTGGCAAGGTCCCTCTGGATGGCAGCACAACGTTCTAATGTATCAGCCACTCCTCCTAGTTTTGTCATCCACAAACTTGCTGAGGGTACGCTCTGCTCCATCATCCAGATCATTAATGACGAAGTTAAACAGGAGTAGATCCAGTATTGACCTCTGGGGTACATCTCAAGTTACTGGCTTCAGGTAGACTTTGTGCCACTGATCACCACCTTCTGGGCCTGGACATTCAGCCAGTTTTCAACCCACCTCACTCTCTGCTCATCCAGTCTATACATCACCAGCTGGCCTATGAGTCAAAGGCCTTCCTGAAATCCAAGTAGACAATATCCACTGCTGTCCACTCATCCTCTAGGCCAATCATTTAATCATAGAGGTTTATCTAGTTGGTTAAGAGTGACTTCCCCTTGGTGAATGATCTGGATACACAGAGAAGTCAAACTTGAATGTGAGTTGCAGCAGGAAGAACTGCATCTGGTGCTGTCCATTCTGTCAGCTCTTTCCAAAGACTGGGAGCTCTTGGATAGGAGAGTGTCCCAGAGAGAAGGAACTGTCTCCATCAAATCTACCGAGCCAAGAAAACAAATTAAGCACAACCCAGGGCCTGTGCTGAAGTTCTGGTTTCAGGAGAAGAATGTAAACATGGAGGATAACCACATCCCAAGTCCTTCCATGCCTAAAGCCTTTTGAGATGGAGAGATTTGAGAGAGAGACAGTGAAGAGCCCAAATTGTTGTGATGTAGTATTTGCAGAGCACTCTAAGCTAAAGATATCAAGCTAAAATAGTGTCTAATATTTCCTATCAGCAGGAAAGCAATTTTTGGACGAGCTTTCCAGAATACTTTGGTCTCTGTAGGTGTTTCTGAGGAATCCAATGCTTGATCTAGGTACTCTTTTCCACCCCCCCAGCCAGACGCATGAATTTGCATGTCCAGGTGAAATCACTTTAAACTTCACTGAAAAAGAAAAACAATTCAGCTCATCTCAACACACCTAAAATGGGAAGCCATAGCAGCAGCCTCAGGCAAGCAAGCACCTTATGAAAATAGATAAATGCAACTTCATCCTAAGCAGCAAGCCAGAAAGAGCCCTTTTTATAAACAAACCCAGTAATTACCTTGCTTTTATTCAAAGCTCATTTTATTACTCTGTTTTGCTCATTGTGAACTGATGTTTTTGTTTGCATCAATTCTATGCCTGACAGCTGTCAAATACATCTTCAGGGAGGAAGCTTCGTCACTAATCTCAGATTTCCTGATACTCATCACTGGATAAGTCAAAGTCACAGCATTTGTGTTCCTCTTTAAACAAACAAAAAAAAAAAACAAAAACAACCAAACAAACAAGCAAAAAACAAACAAACAAACAAACAAAAACCCACAGGAAACCAAAGGTAAGCACAAAAAGAAGTAAAATAGAGAGAGCATTGTCCCCAATATGTGCAAACCCAGTATTTTAATTAACCTGACTGAGACTAGAAGGTTCAAACACAGATAAATATAATAAAGAGGTAAATATAAATAAAAGGTAAATATGAAATGCTAAAATAATTCAGTGTAATTATAGCACACCCTTTTTGGTTAGCTGAAAGCAGAAGAGGAGATAAAAAAAAAAAGCAGAAAAGCCTGTAAATTCTTAGAAGAGGTTTTACTAGCTTTACTGGGATCTTGGCAGATCTTCTAGCCTTCAACACTGTCTTTCTAGGAAACGGCAAAATTGCACAGATTCCACTCATGCTCAGAAAAAAAAGCTTGAAGGAACTGCAGAGACATCACTGTTTTATCCCAGCTTTGCAGAGAAGAGAGCGTGCAGAAGAAAATTCTGCTTGCCAAATCCGCTCTGAAGTTTCCCAAATCTGCCAACGTTTGCCACCAAATCAAAGCATCCATCATGGCTACAGCTACCTGTATGGGACAGGGAAGTGAGGAAGGACCAGAAGGGAGAAATGTGGCAGCACTGGGTCACAGCAGGACCTTCTGCTCCCAGTTGCCCAAAGCCTTATTCAGTAGGATGGCAAAACTAGATTGGTGAGTCAATCCTAGACCAAATTTGTATCCCACCCCATTGCTTTCCTGCTCCATTCTGCCTCTCAGATTCCTGCCTGTCCCTTAAGGAGTCTCCTTCTCCTCAAGCTGTCCTTTATCAAATAATTATGTTCTTCTCTGAACTGCTGTCTCTCCATTGACAAGCAGACATGAATCCTCAGGATGAACAGAGAATAATGATGAAAAGAAGTATCTCCCGCTCTGGAGACCAGTGATGATTGATGTCTACTGTAGCAGCTGTGGTGGGCACAAGAAGTTCTCATTGATCTTGACACAGCACAAGCACTCCAAGGCTTTGAATTACCAGTGACTAGAGGCAGGACACGTCTTGGAGATAACAGGACAGTCAGCGCATTACACAAAAGAGAGGGCTACTGTTCCAGCTCTGGATCTGCCTCTCCAAACAGCAGCTGTGTCCTCCCCAAAAATCCTCCAAAACCTCCTTCTTTCTCCACTTGTTTCCTAGAATCATAGAATCATAGAATGGTTTGGGTTGGAAGGGACCGTTAAAGGCCATCCAGTCCCAGACCATCTTTCCCCCTTCTATTGGATGAAGTTTAATAAACCATATGTGCAACGTATAATTAGAGAGAACCGCTACACACACATACACTGCATTAGACTGCCTAGCTGGCTTCAGGGTAAAATATCAAAAGAGGAACAGATATATTTTTTTAAAGCAACAAAAAAAAAAAACCCAGAAGATGAGAGTCAGATTGAACAAAACCAGTAAAAAGTGGGAGCTGGAAATTACATTAAAGAAATTACACAATATAATCACACTTTGTCTTGTAACACCTCCTAAAGTGCCTGAAATAACAATCCCAATACAACCATGATGATCCTGAACATCTGACAGGCTGGAAATATTCCAAAGACAGAAATTTTTTTTTTCTGAAAATTGCTTGAAGTGGGAGGCATGGACTTCAGAGGGAACAGGATGCACCCCATCTCCTCATGCTGCATCTCCTGCAGGAGTTTGGATAAGTCAGAGCAGGAACTTACCGAACTTCATGCAAGTAATGGCAACCAACAGAAAAGACAGAAATATCTTCATCTTGCACCGACCCTTGTCGCCTCGTCACTGGTCTGTCACTGCTCTTCACCTTCAGCTTTAATGGGACACCTCCTGGTGGCTTGCCATGTACCAATTCCCACCCGAGATACAATTCTACTGGAAAAACTAGTCTGATTGAGCTATAAACGCATTGAATGAGCTATATAGCAGGCCCCACCTCCTGCCATACTGTCATCTCCTTTCATGTTCCTTGGAGAAGAAAATGAGGGTTTGCATGGTGGACAATAGCTGATGTTGTTTAAGCTGGGTGCTTTGTGTCAAGGCATGATGTGTAAACCCAGGGTATTAAATAACCCCAGTGTTCATGCCGTGCCATGAAGCGTGTTGATATTTCTTCTTTTTTTTTAGTGGTTAGGGAGACTTGGGCAATTTCCATGAACTTTGGGGGAAAAAAGCCTCTGTAGCTGTGAACAGCAAGGCATTAAATTCCAGGTACTTTTCTCCTCTATGATTTCACCCTCAGCAGAGGCCAGAGTTTATCACAAAGAGAGGCTGAAAGCTGATTTGCAATCTCTTACTCACTGGAAACAGCATGGTTGGGGTTTTGGTATTGTAAAACTTCTCCCCAAGCTGTGAGCAGGGTTTCAGGGAGCTCTGGGTGGGAGCTGGCTGTCTTTCTCTCTCCTTTCCCTATCCTCTGCTGAGATAGGTAGTGGGAGCACTGGGAACACAACAGGCCATGAAATTCTGGGCCAATGGAGCATCTCAGAGCCCTGTCCAACCGGGTCTTGAATGTTTCCAGGGGTGGAGCGTCAACCCCCTCTCTGAGCAACCTGTTCCCATGTTCCACCACCCTCAGTGTAAAAAATTTTTTCCTAATATCTAATCTGAATCTGCCTCCCTCTATTTTAAAACCATGACCCCTTGTCCTGTCACAACAGGCCCTGCTGAAGAGTTTCTCCCTGTCATTCCAACACACTTTCAATAAGGAAAGGAAAGGGGGAAAGTTGAAACAAAGATATTCTTGGAGATATTTCCACCACCTTTGTTATCTATGGCACCATTGGAGGAACTTTACTCAGAGATAGCATCACTCCAGTTCTCGACATGTTAAAAGATCTTCTGCTATTCCCAGATAAACAACACAACCCTCCCTCTCTCCAAACACAAAGCTCCAGTAGCAGGGACAGTGTCATCATTTTAGCAAGTCCTGCTCATGTGCAAACAACACTTCTTGGGTGACTTGCACCCACAGGAATTTGGACCCATTGTTTTCAGAGTTGCCTCCATAATACAGTCATTACACTGATTATGAAAGTTTAGCAGATATTTCCAGCCAAAAATTATCTAGGGAAAGGCGTGTTGGTATAGTCTTGGTTTGATATTCCTCATGTTCAGCAGAGAATTGTATAATCCTGTTAAGAAAGGGGAAATGCGCTGATCGTGTTTGCTTTGTTCTTAGGAAAACAAAACAAAACAAAACAAACCATGGAAAGAGGTGTGGTTTCTGGTTTCTGGTATTAAGTGGCCTCAAACAATGTCTGCTAGATGTTTGGTTTCACATGCACATCTGAAATGTGATCTCCATTACATTATGTTTTTGGATGGAAGAACATACGCCAACACCCTGCTTAAATCCTGTGCCCTCCTTCAGTGTGGAGGGTTGTTTTGCGGGGGGGTGGCAACATACCTTACTTGTTTATAGTTTCAGTTGAGCTTATCAGAGTCTTCAAGCATCACCTTAAATGTTTCCTCTTTTTTTGCACACCCTATGCAATTGCCTTGCAGTCTTGGCAAGTCACCAGAGAAATAACAAGAATTAATAGGAACATCCAAACAGTGTTTTGTTGCACTCCTTTTATTCTTTTGTAAGTAATAACAGCTTATTGTGCTGGGGGATTTCCATTAGCTACAGAGAAAAAAAAAAAAATAAAAAGCCACAAGCTTTATAAATCTGCCTCGCAACCCACAAGATGGATTTTGAAAAAAAAAAAAAAAAGGCATTTTCTAATGTTTGTGTGCAAATGCAAACTAGTACAAGAACTCCTTGCTTTTCAGATGATTTTGTTACCATAAATAAAAGGAAAAGTTCAGAGTCAAACATTTACTTCCAGCCTGAGACACCTGTGCCAAATCCCTTCCCAGCCCGACCTGGCCAGCTGAGACAGTCTCCGGGTGGAGGCATCTTCACCTGATGTGAGCAGTCCTGCAACAGTTGCATCCACGCTGGAAAGTCTCCAAATCCCGTCCCGTAACCTCCTAATAGACTTGCTCAGGCTGCCTAATTACCAGGTTGAGGAGGTCCTGCTGGGAAGTCCTAAGATATGCCCATCCACCTCCAGTGTAGAGTTTCAAGGACCACGGGCTGTGTATTTGCTTAGAGAAATGCAGGCACGGGTTTTCATTGAGAGCCTTCTTGGCTTGATAATTTTAAATTCTCCATTTTCTTGATTCTAATCAGCTTTTTATGTATCTCCTAGGAATCCCACAGCTTTCCATAGCAGACAGATGTAAGAGCAAAAGCTATGACTGGGTTCAAAGGCAGATGTGGAAGGATGCTGACATGAAAGTGTCATACACTAGTGCTAAGCTTTTGCTGCTTACCTGCAAGTAGGTTAAACCCAAAAACAATCCTGTCAGATGAATAAATATTATTATCTCAAAATCAGATATCAGGAAGTCAGGATGCAGAGAGGTTAATTAGGCTCATGGAACGAGTTAGTTGTGACTCCAGAAATAGAGGCAGCACTGTATTCTGCATGGTTTAACCACTAGTTAACACTCTTTTTGAACCAGTGCTCTTCTGCTATTTTCGTGCAACCCTCACAGGAGATGCATGAGTTACTAGAAGCAACAGGAGTGAGCGTTGGCCTGAAAGCCACATCTTAGAGGTTTATCCTAAGCTCTGTCAATGATTTGCTAGCTGACCTTGGAAAATGAACCTCAGTTTCCCCATTCTAGATATTAAGTTGGTGCATGTTGTGGGGTTGATCATAACTACAATATAAGCAATGTATTAGGAAGGTTAAAGAGGAGAGTTGTTCAAACAATTCACAGTTTTCTCCTAGAAGCCCCAAAACAGTGTCAGTGATGAAAGGTACTTAAGAAAGGCAGTGGCAAGGATGGGTTAGTCTAATCAGTAAATCTGCTGGTGTGCAGACTGCCAGGGACCAAATTACCATGAACTTCACCTTTGGCACATCATGTCCCCCATCTTCTCTCATAGAAACCACAATTTTCCAGAAAAGAGAGCCACTTTGCACTGAAAATAAAGGAATGAAACATGTATCTCTGCCCTCTTCCATTTCCTCTGTTGATGAGGAATGTCTTTAAAAAGTTAAAGAGAAACCTGGAAAAACAAAGTAAAAGATAAACAGTTCCAAGCCTGAATCTGGCCTATCCCTATGAATAATGCATCAGGAATCCAACCCTGCAGCTCTCTTAGAGCCATTTCCACTCTGGCATAGCTCATTAACTCATTAGTCACAGCAACCTTATTCCTATTAATTGATTTTACTACCGTTCCCTACAATGTATGGCCAAGATCCAACATGTCTCTGCCTGGCTTTAAAACCATTACACTGGCACGGCTTTGCAAGACACTTCAGCCTTCTCTCAATCCTATTGAGCGTGTAAAGGTCGAGTGATTCCTTCAATCAAGATGTTGGAAGGTGCTCTTGGGGAAAAGACATACCTCCCCTCAATCTGACAAGTCATAGGCTCAAAGGACCCTGCTGAGCTGAGAGCTGTGACTTTCACACCTGGTAGCAGGTCAGTCTGCTGTAGATTGGAGCTGCAGATGGGTACAGAAAGCTTGGCAGCTCTCTCCACACTGGTTTCCACCTTGGTACTGGTCTGGGACATGAGGGATGGTTACTGCAGTACCTGGGGCAGGCAGGGCAGACCAGGCCACAAGTATAAAGGGTGTCTTCAACTCTGCTGCTCTGCCCATATTCCCACCAGACCACACTATAGACCAGACCACCCTCTGCCCCAGCCATGTGTTGTGTGCTATGCCTAACAATTAGTAATTCTTTGTGTATTCACTAAGACAAGAAGGTAGAGAACAAGACGATTTATTTTTGTAAGAAGCCCTGTTCTCTGTATGTAATATCTGCATTTTGGTTTTTTTTTTCCTAATCTGTTGTTTTGCGTTTTTTTTTCCTTTGAATTTAATGCCTGAACCTCTTATCTCCAGTTTATTACTTAGGACAACCTCTGTGTAGCACTTAACTCTTTCTCAGTCGGACTTTCATATTTATCACTTGCCTGGCCAGTGGCCAGCTTATGGTACAGTGGTCCTATGGGAGAATCTTATGGGAGCTGATAACTACTAAAGTGTGTTCTCCCTCTCTGTTCATAATATGCATAGAGAAGACTGACCTTATTTTTATAACTAGTGGGAATTTGTCTTCTTTCCCTGTCAAATTTATGCAATTTCTTTTTTTTTTCTTTTTGCTTTCAAGCCAGTATCTTCTCCCTTCCCATCAACCCTGACTGACTGAGGCAGTAATCACTTGTTTTGAGATCATTTGCTCCATCCAGCTTTCCAAGGCATTGCTAATGATGCAGGAACGTAAATCACTTGCTCAGCTTAGCTGTCACCTGCTTTAATTATCCCCTACGTTCCTTCAAGACTTAATCCAATGAATGAGAGATGCTTTCCTATCTGAGTCACTTCTTATTGACCCAGAAGGGAAGAACAAGGACAACACATGTAAAACAGTAAATGACCTGACTGAAAAGAAGCAGCTTTACCTCCAGGCCCTTTTCTTCTCCCTCTAATATTGCAGTGCTTGGCATTAAAGCTGGAAATAGCCACCGGTCTTTGGCTGAGGACTGGTGGGAGCATGTTCTCAGATTCAGTCTGCCCAAACTAGTAGAAAACTTAAGTGTCTTGAAGACACCTCCACTGCCCAGGTGGTCTCCCACCAGCTGCAAGAAACATCCCAGATTTGCCCTCCAGATGCTTGAAGATTTCAGGAAGATGCTTCTGATCCCAGAGCTTTGAGCTCCCAGAGCATTCGGGCTCCCAGAGCATTTCTCCCCAGTGAAGGTGAGGGAAGAAGCCCAGTGGTGATGTTTCCCAGCCAGGTGAGCAGTTCAGTCTGTCTGACGGTCCTCACAAACCAGCAAAGGAAGGTCCATGGAAGGCAAGAAAAGGTCACGGGCACCCGTCACAAAGCAAAGGAGCACAAACACCCAGAGCTGCACCAGCAGCAGAATTCGTACAAAGCCTGAGATGATTCAGCCTGGCAGGGACCTCTGGAGATCACCGAATCATAGAATCATATAGTCATTAGTGTTGGAAAGGACCTTCAAAAGTCATCCAGTCCAACCCCCCTGCAAGGAGCAGGGACATCTCCAACCACATCAGGTTGCTCAGAGCCCCGTCCAACCTGGCCTGGAATGTTTCCAGGGATGGGGCATCCACCACCTCTCTGGGCAACCTGGGACAGTGTTCCACCACCCTCAGTGTAAAAAAAAAATTCCTAATATCTAATCTAAATCTACCATTCTACATTTACTGGTTAGGAATTAACACATCATTTAGCATTGCTTATATTTAAATTAGCCTCTCCTGCTATGTAAATTAACATGCATGCTCCTTATAGTTTTGGCAGGGAGGCAAGTCGTCTTGGTCCTGAATTGAGTTGGTGGTCATGATCTCCACCTGCTACCTTTACCTTTACTCCAGTTACTGTTGCATCCTGGTGACTTCATGCCTCATTGGCAGTCCATTAATCCTATGACCTTATCAGGTCATTTTGTTATTCTTTTAAGTTCCTCTTCAAGGGAAATGTGACCACCAAAGCGTGCAGGTTTATACAATACATTCATTCATTATTAGTTAACTCTTAACTTCGAGTTATCAACTAGACAAGGTTGCCAGGGCTGTGTCCAGTTGGGTGTGAATATTATCAAAGAGGGAAACTCCACAACCTCTCTGGGTAGCCTTTTCCAGCATTCAACCACACTTAAATAAAGTTTTTTTTTCTCATGTTTAAATGGTATTTCCTGTGTTTCAGTTTGTGCCTTTGTGCCTTTTGTCCTGCCACTGGGTACCACTGAAAAGAGCATGGCTGTGTCCTCTACAAACCCTCCCTTCAGATATTTAGACGTTGATAAGATCCTCCCTGAGCCTCTTGTTTTCCAGACTGAAAAGTCCCCAGTCTCTCATCCTAACAGCATAGATGCTCCAGTCCCTTCATCATCTTCATGACACTTTGTTGGACTTTCTCTAGTGTGTGGAGCCCAGAACTGGACACAGAACTCCAGGTATGGCTTCACCAGTGCTGAGTAGAGGGGAAGGATCAACTCCCTTGACCTACTGGCAATGCTTTGCCTAAGGCAGCCCGGGAGGCTGGTGGCCTTCTTTGCCACCAAGGAACATTGCTGATTCATGTGCAACTTGGTGTCCATCATGACCATCAGTTCCTTCTCTGCAAAGCTGCTTTCTATGCTAATCAGCTCACAGCCTGTTCCGGTGCCTAGGGTTTATTCCTCACCAGATGCAAAACTTTACATTTCCATTTGTTGGATTTCCTGAGGTTCCACTCAGTTAATTTTTGCAATCTGTTCAAGTCCTTGTGAATGGCAGCACACCCATCTGCTCTATCGGCCACTCCTCCTAGTTTTGTAGCATCTGCAAACTTGCTGAAGATGAGCAAGGCCAGACTGGACGGGCTCTGAGCAACATGATCTGGTTGGAGATGTCCCTGCTCCTTGCAGGGGGTTGGACGGGATGGGCTTTAAAGGTTCCTTCCAACCCAAACCATTCTATGATTCTATGATTTTATGATTCTGTGATTCTACGAGCTCTGTCACATCATCAAGGTCATTAATGAAGGTGATGAATAGTATTGACTCTGACATGGAGTCCTGCAGTACCCCACTACTGACTTGCCTCCATCTAGACTTCATGCCACTGATCACAAGTCTCTGGGCCCAGTTGCTCCACCAGTTTGTAGTCCACCTTAGTATCCACTTATCTAACCTATAATTTGTCACAGCCTCTCTATGATGATGTTGTGGCAGACAGTGTTGAAAGCCTTAATAAGATAGAGATAAACATCCACTTCTCTCACATCATCCACCAAGTCAGTCACCTCATCGTTGAAGGCTATCAGGCTGGCGAAGTATAATTTCCCTTGTGAATCCATATTGACTCCAGGATTGTGATGCTGCTTTTTGTCTTGTTCCCTTCTCTCAGGATCTTGAACTCTACAACCTTATGATCACTTCAGCCAAGGCTGCCCCTTACCTTCACATCCCTAACAAATTCTTCCTTATTTGCAAATTTGAGATGCACCAAAGCACCTCTCCTTGTTGCTTCCTTAGTCACCCGTGCCAGGAATTTGTCACCAGAGCACTCCAGAAACCTCTTACATTGCTAGTGTCTTGCTGTGTTGTTCCTCCAGTAGATATTGGGGTGGTGAAAGCCCTCCATGAGGATGAGGGCTTGCAAATATGAGGCTTGTACCAGTTATCTGAAGAAGGCCTCATCTACTTCTTCCTGATATGGTGGTGTGAATCCAGATTCTGTATCAGATACCCACTACAACGTCATCTATGCTGATCTGCCTGCTCCTCCTGACCCATTACCTCTCAGTTGACTCATTGTCCGTCCCTAGGGAGAGCTCCATGCGTTTCAGCTGCACTGTCACATAAAAAGCAACTCCCTTTCCTCACCTTACCAGGCTGCCCTTCCTAAACACCTCATACCCAGCCATGGTAGCACTCAATTACGTAAGCTATCCCACCACATCTCTGTGATCGCAAGCTTTCAGTGGTTCGGCCGGGGACTTAACCACAGGCAAAATGAGGGGTTATGAGAGCTGGGTTTGTTCAGCCTGGAAAACAGGTTGTGAAGAGAGGTCTCAGGGGGTCTAAGAGCATCTGACATAAAAAAAAAAAAGAGTCAAAGAGAAGGCTGAGCTGAACTGTCCTTGAGCATGTCCATTGATGACAACTTGTAGGAAATTCTAGTCAGATATAATGAGAAATATTTCTCCATGTGAGTGTTTAAAAACGGGACCAGATAAGCTTCTTTCTGCATCATGCCCCTTAGTAGAAAGGGCTTGTGGTCCTGATAAGTCAACACACCCATCCCAGGACTTCCTATTGGGACTGCATTGGCTGATCTGGGGCCTGCCACTGCCACCTCCCGACAAGAGAAGAAAATACAAATGCCTGGTCCCAGCCCATTTCCCGAGGAAGGAAGGGAGGCATTTTTAGGATTACTTTGGTAGGTTTTAATTTTTACTGTTTCCAGATTCGAGTTTTGTCATAATTTGGTTCCAACCAGGTTTAGGATGTGTGAAAATAAAAAAAAAAAAAGGGGAGAAAAATTCAGTCTATCTAAATTGCCTTGAATAAGCCATGAGTTAAATTCCAATGTGAGTAGCTGCACCTTGCCCTTGTGAAGAACCTGAGCACTGCAAGGCGGTAACATACAAGGGGTCACTGTCCCATATCTATTGAGTGCTCACATTTGTTTTTCATCATTAAATGCTGTACATGTTACATTTTAGAAGTAATGGCTTAACAATTTCTACACAGAGGACAAGTTATTAACCTAACGGCAGCTTGGTGTCCCTGTATTACAGGAAGGGCCAGGCCACCAAGCCCAAGGAGACTGAGGTACATTGTGCATCGCTTTAAATATCTTTTTCTTGGGAGATGATAAGCAGGAAGATTGAAGACTGTTTCCACAGCCACAAAAAGCACCTCCCATCTTTCCAGCCTCCTCCCATCTGAACTGCTCCTCAGGTTAGCGTTGCAGGCTGGAGGTGCCAAGGAGGGGAGCCACTTGTTCCCCACGGTCTCTCTTGTGGCCCTCAATACCCGTGAACTGGGGAGAAAAGGAACCAGGGGGAAAGAAAGTGGAGATGCTTAGCACTGGCAGGAAGGTGGAGCTCTTGAGTCAGTAATTTTTTTCTTTCCATTAGCACCAAATTTTCATTTGCAGTCTATCTACCTACACAGTTTTCTTGACTCCTCCGCGTCAAAACTAGCAAATGAACCCATTTTCTGGAGACTCCTTTCCAGACACAGAGCTATTCCTTCTTCTAAAACCTGTGTTTGCCATGACTAGATTGGAGACTTGTCCAGAGGGACAGAAAAGGACAGAGATGAAGAAGCGAGAATTCTTCCACTTCAGATCCATTTGCTAGCACATGGTGTCTCTTACCCTGAGATGATCAACACAACCTCTGGATGCCAGTGAGAAACATCTGCAGACACAACTGAAACAGAAACACCAGCAACAGCCCATGTTTGGTTTCTAGAAATACTTTTGAGCATTTGGTATTACTGCATCTCTTATCAAGGCTTACCTGGAAATATGGACCTTAATGAAGAAAGCAGCCCTGTTACCTCGGGGTCAAAACATTAATGGTGTCCCTTCTTAGATTAGGAGAAATGGCATAATTTTCCTGAATTTTCTGAATATTTGAAATGTGGAGAGCCCGTTCTGGGCCTATCTAGAGACAGACAGGTCCCCACAGAGCAGCAGAAGCAGGGACTTTGGGGAACATCAGGCAGTAGGGAGGTGTAGCCTCTTGGGGGGCAAGTTTCTTCTGTCACCACATGCCCTGCAATGCCCTCCAGCCCGCAAAAAGCTCTGCTACCACTGTTGCCCTTCCATCTCAAAACCTCTTATAGGCAAAGCTGCAAAATTTAGATTGCAAGGAGGTAGAGCGCTGGAGAAGACCCTTTCCCAGGAATAAAATAGCCCAGGTTGGGGTTATCCAGTGAAAAGGAAAGATATTTTTATGTCTTTGTTTCAAACAGCCTGTGGCTGTTCCTAAGAAACTCCTGAGAGCCCATTGCTGTTGTTCTGCATTTATCTTACGTTCCCCAGAAAATGTAATCTCCTTCTCCCAGAGGAACCAGCTGGGCTCCCCAAGATAATAAAGCTTTACACAAAATTTAGAATGACACAACTTTGCAGAGCGGCATGAATGCTCCTCAGTTCAGGAGAGCAGGGAGGAATCTCCAGAGCAACCAGCCCCACGTCTGTGTGTCCACGTGTGCATCTACCCCAGGGCAGGCAAGAGGCCAGGGCAGCTCGGGAAGAGGAACAGCTGCACCCACACAGAGGCCATTATGTGCCCAAAATAGCCGCCCTCTCCAAGAAGAAAGAGCACAGGCTCAAAGGACAAATCCCATCTCCATTCCCAGCAGGGTCAAGGGCAAGTCAACGATATTTATGAGCACGGCTATTGAAGGCAAAGACAATCCCTTTTCTTCATCCATCACCAGGAACAGACTCCAATGGCCTTGAGATGGCACGGATGGATTTATCCCTTCTCTATAGTCTACAGGCTCACCCCCATGTCTGTCCTTCTTTTGACCAACCTGCAACCCCCAGGCCTCGGCTTTGAATCCAATCCAAGTACTTTCTTTTCACACAAAGCAAGAAGTAGTATCTGTAATGTCTGCAAAGCCATAAAAAAAAAATTGTGTTCCAAGTGTACCTTTTTTATTAATTCCATATATTTTTATTAGAGTATAAGAAACAATATGTAACATACACTACACTTACACTTACTTTAATATATTTAAAGGAATCAATGTTTCTTTATTAGGCTTATTCTGTTACAATAAAGGTAATACACAATTAGAAACCTCACATATATGTATTAGTAAAATCAACATTTCAGTGTAACCATCTCAGCAAAATAAGATCATCCAACCAAGTTGAAATAAAATGTGTCAATATTTTTTTTATGCAACATTTTCATTGGCTTTCTTATATGTTCATGAAGTGTTTCAATTTTTGATGAAACAGTAGGGTTTGGGCTGGAAAAAGTGTTCCCTCAGAAAATGTTGGACCTGGGAAGCCTGTTAGGCCTTTCATTTCTCAATTTACACTATTGGAGCAAAGTTGGACAAATCAAAAGACTCAATTTGCCTCTGATTCTCCGCTTTGTATGCAATTGTCTGTTTAAAGATAGCTCACCCTCAGCTTCC
The DNA here is from genome assembly GCA_009806455.1 of Tetrax tetrax. NCBI lineage: Eukaryota > Metazoa > Chordata > Aves > Otidiformes > Otididae > Tetrax > Tetrax tetrax. Next base: position 7,994 of record WHYT01014726.1, on the reverse strand, counting down.
TGCTCACAAGTTCATGTGTTAACATGTTCTCATGTGTTAACGATTCCTCCTAGACTTGAGAGATCTGGCCTTCAAAGCATCTCTACCATATCTGACAAAAGCCAGTAGATGGCAGGACCGACCCAGAGCCTCACTTCGCTGTGCACCATGGACACTCTCAAAATGCAGAATTGTGTGTCCACATAGCCTCAGACAGCAGCTTTTCAGGGGTGAAATAACTCCTCCAGGATCAAGGAAGGATTCAGAGCCATCTTCGTCCCCAACAGCTGAGACCTACAGCACCTCACTGCTGAGGATGGCAGTGAGAACCCAACCCAGCTTCAGGGTGCGAAAGCACTGAGATCACAGGAGCAAGGAGCTTGTGACAGGGCCCTAAACCTCCAAGGATCCAGAATCTGCCTTTTCCAGGAGAGCATGGATGCCTATACAACATTCCAGCATGGAGGCACAGCCATCCAAACCAGAGCTACCAGGCTTCCTAAAGAGGTGGTGGGACCACAGCCACCTTCATTGCAAATAGGGTCTCTGAGAGGCAAGTCATTTCAAATAACCCCTAACTTGAGCAAATTAACACCAAGAAAGGACATTCCTTGAGTAATGCTGTGGATCCTTTGAGTAATGATTAAGCATCTGGCCTTATTTTTTCCAACTGTTTATGGAGGGAACTCACATCAGGTCGAGCTTTACCAAAAGGAGAAATTTTGCCCTTTTGCAAAAAAAAAAAAAAAAATTCAAAAACAGTTGGAAAAACTTTGCTCATTTTTAAGTCCTCCTTTTTGGCAAACAGCAAACACAGTGAACCTGAGTGGAAAGGGCTGGTGCTGCGGGAAGCCGTGAGCATGTACAGACAATACACAAAAACGAGAGCCCTTGCAATGTTGGCATAGTGGTAGACAGCAGCAACTGCCATTGAAATACAGCCATTTTCAGCACGGAAGCACAGAAACCATTTTCTCGTTAGCGTGCTCCAGAATGGGTAGATTATTTAGTTGAGCTGTTCTCATTTTCCAGTGAAAAATGTTCCGGGATATTTTATGCTTCTATGGAGCAAAGCTGCCTCCCATTGTAACCTCTCCTCTTGTCAGAAAAAGTGAAGATCTGAGTTTTCTGCTGAGATCTCTAATTCCACAGTCCAAGTAAAAACATTCAAAGCACTTAACAGTTGTCCCACCATGGCCCTGAAGTTCCAAATCAGGCATTTGGTTTAATAAGCCACCAGTTTTAATGAACTATAAAAGCTGGGTTCTTGCTATTTATTTTCTTCTTATTATTAATGTTTTTAATTACTACAGCTGCACATTTCCAGGTCTTTCACTTCTGGGCTTTACGACAGCGGAGGTTCTCACATGATTTCTGGGCAAAAAAAACCCAACACCTACAGTAGGACTAGAAATTGTGAGAGCTGGCAGAACTGATCGTATGATGCTTGGGATTAAACTGTTGGATAACACCTCTTGCATTTGACAAGCTGTCATACCCTCCCTCTCTCTCAACATACATATATCTGTCAAAGAAATCTTTGCCACATGTGTTGGAAAGGAAAAACTGCAAATATCTTTCATTCTGTATACTGAGCATACAGGAATATAGCACATAAGGAGGAGAGAAAGACAAAGAGAGAAGAGGAGGAAAAAAGTATCTCCATATGCAATCGATTTCTCGTCTATTGGCTCAAGAACATGTGTGAACTGACCTTCAGATCTGTCCCCTGGCAATACCATTAATGTAACTTGTTATTTGTACAGGGTAAGTCGGCTGCTGAATGCTCTTCCCACCAGCCCTTGCTCCCTTACATAACCGAGTACTTGGCACAAGCAAATTCTGGAACGCCGAGCTAGGAAGAAGATGGCCATTGGAAGAGGCAACCAGGTCTCATAACCCTGCTCATAGCTTTAGCCCCTGGGGTTGTCCAGAGCGGCATCCTCAGAGCCTCACAAAGGCATGGACAAGCATTAGGACACAGTTATGCTGATGGCTTTAAGTCTAGGTCTTTGCTCACAGCAGAGATGTGAGGGTAATGGAGTCCAAAACCAAGATATCTTTTTACCAGGTAGCTAGAAAAGAGTTACAGCCCTATTACTTGCAAGGTAGAGTACTCTGGGTGCCGACTTGGTCTCACTACAGCATCTACTCAGAGCAAGTGGTAAGAAACAAATTAACCCTACAAACCCTAACGCTCTTGGAAGGAAGCCTCAAGCACAGGGAAGCTAGGGAATATTTACCCCATGTCTAGTAATTTTTTCCCCCCATTTTCCCTGTGCTATACGTGCATAGCAGAGGTTTGCAGCACACCTCGTGCCCCGTGGTCCCAGCAGGCGAGGGAAGATGCATTAACCAGAGGAAGGCACATCTGAGGACCAACAAGACATGCAATGCATTCTTACCAACCTCATCACCTAATTGCAGGTCACTGACCAGCCCCTCCTGTTGAAAAAGCTGTCATTAGCATCTGGGTCATTTTAATTAAAAGATGGGGAGAAGGAGGAGGAAAAAACAGGTAACCGCTTTTGTTGCAAATATTTCTAACACATCTCCACACGTTGTTTATCACTCAATTAAGTGCGGACAGTGTGTGCAGCTTCAGAGCCTTTTTGTTTGTTTTTTTGATACAAAATAGGAGAACCAGGCACAAAGGAGTCAAGGAGACTGTGGATAAAGAGTACCAAAGCTACTCCTGGCTTCTGCTGCTAAAAGAGAAAAAAAGCCCAGCGCACCTCTGATCAATCAGTGGAAGTTCACAGCAAGCTTTCGCCTGACAGTTTAAGGCTCAACATTAGTGTCTAGCAGGTCCACGGGTAGGAAATCAACACGATGCAGAGATGGCAGGAGGACACATCTCCCACGAGACATCTGAGAATTTCCAGGAGTCACACTGCCAAAAGACCTGGGAAGATCCTGGGATCTGAGGGACAGCAGGAACGGCAGGCTTGGTGGTGAAGTCACCTTCTGCAGTCCACACACATCATCAGCCCATCCAGGGATTGCAGGTTGAACCTAAAGGTCTGAGTAATGATCTCTGCCTCTGACTTCACTAAATTTTGCAAACGAACCTGTTACCCTGGATCATTTAGGTATCGACGTTCTTGTCTATCACCATCACAAGTCCGAAGTGGGGAAATCGAGGCACCAAGTCTTTGTAATATGCAGACTAATTTTTAGAGGTCCTGTTCCCAGTGCACTTGCTCCTTTAGGAGTAATGGCGTTGACTCAGACCCAAATAACCGGTATTTTTCATTAAAATGCCCCTGGAAAAGGCGATTCCCAAGAGAGGCCCAGGGGTGTTTACCAGAATGGACAGGGACAGGGAGAAGATGGACTTGCTGCTCAGAGGTGAACTGGAAGGAATGCTGAGATGAAGCACTCAAAAACCACTTCAGAGGGTAAGAGGCCCTCGTGCCAGGCATAATATTTGGGTTTCTTCTAAGAGCGTTTCTAATCTCTCTGTCTGGAGCAAGGAAACACACACAGCACACGTCCCATCTCAGGTAACAATAGGAGCATGTTTATTCAGGTCTGGCACTTACAGAGCTCAGAAGGACAAGGTACACGTCATTTGTTTTCCAGAAAAGTCAGCCCAGGATCGGAAGAAATGAAACGATTTTATAAAAAGAGACTGCAGCTGCAAGGGGCTGGGAATGTGTCTCCCTTCGGGTCATGCATTCCCGGTGCCTGGACCACTTGTGCTGGAGCACGCTGGTGCCAGGCACCTCCACGTAGGCGAGAGGCAGGAACGTCTGAACGCTTGACCGGGTGGTGTCTGGGGTTAATCGGTTCTTGGTGAGTCCCAGGCCTTGTTTTAAACAAGGAGGAGGGGGGAGGTATTAGGTATAAAAGCAGAAACCCTTCCAAAACGATCCACCTTGGCAAGGAGGTGTGAGAGTGCAGTGGGGTATGTCCACAGAAGGAGGAGAACAGCTTGGCCAAACCGCCCAGGTCTCCGATGCTGGAAGAGCGTAAAGTCTGGGAAAAAAACCACCTTGGAAGCTTGCTGAGAAGTAGAAGATCTCCTTGCAGACAGCAACAGAGAAGATATTGGCTAATGAGACCTGAGACAGCCCATGGAAGGTGGGTCTTCCTCGGCCAGCCCCATCACTCACGAGCCCTGAGGACGTAGATGAAGCTAACGAGGACCCCCAAGGCCAGGACCAGGTAGCTGGCTTTCACACTGCTGGAACCGCTGATGTTGCAGAGGAAGGAGTCGCAGCAGTAAACGGAGGCAGCCGCTATGCCGAGGTTAATCCCGGCGCTGGGGCAAATGGGAGAGCATCCTTTCGAGATGGACTGGCCGGACTTGCTGCCTGGATTTAGGTCAGGACAGGGGGGAAAAAGGAAGAAAAGCAAAAGGAAACAGGTTTAGAATGTTTCTCGGCTTTCTGATCACCTGTTCTGCAAAGGAAATAACAGTACTGAAATAGCCGAAGCATCACAGGTGGCACGGAGACGATGAAGTGCTTCTCAGCGTCAGGCTACAACAGTAACCTCAGCCAGCCCACGCATTTCAAGGAACACCCACGATAACCTCCCACCCAGACCCTAGAGACCGTGCAACACCCCAGGGGAACCCATTCCAGGCTGCTGGCCAAAGTTTGGCCACTACGGCTCCGGTGAAGAATCTCAAAAATCCCACTCGAGCTTGACCCTGGGACTCCTCGAGTGAGACACGGGGTGTACAGAGCACCGGGGAGGCACTCGTGAGTGACGGCTGCGTCGCGAGCGTCGGCTGCCAGAGAGGCACAGCACACATTTAACAGCAGGAAATAGGAAACCATTAGCACCCTGCTAAGACGACAGGTTTATAAAAGCTCCCAGTCGCCATCTGTGCATGCGTGCGTGGTCCACAACAACATGGGTGGGTCAACTCAGGCATGCAACACCCTTCCGTCCTGCAAGAGAGAGCAAGGCAAGCCAGGCCGAGCTCTGATCTCTGCCACGGCGCCAGGAGGCCTGCCAGAGCAGCCTGCTTCCCTAGGAACAGCAGCCAGCCAGCACGGACCGCCCCCCCACCATCAGACCTTTCCTGGCACTTAGGGAGGAAACCTGCAAATCTCCTTTCCTGGCAACCCCACCTCATCCATGAAGAGCGAAGAACCAAAGGAGAGACTCAGGGATGAACAACCCAAACACAGCAAAAGCGGGAAGGGCAGCCCTGGAGCTTCCTACAGAGGAAATCTGCAGCATCCTCCACCTTTTCACTTATTCATCAGCAACCTCCTCACCCCCATGCCAAAATTCCCCTGAGACTCCCGACATCAGTGCAGGCACGTGGGCTTTAACGTGACTCTGCCTGGCGGCACGTCCCTCGTAAAAATTCCCTCGAGGTGGTCCGATACTCAGCTGCTAAGCAGAACTTTCTCCTTTTTCCAACCAAAGGAAGGAAAGCCTTCCTGTAGCTCAGCAGGTGACCCAAGAGAGCGGCAAAGAGGAGCAGAAAAAGATCCTGTCATCACTCACCGATTCCCACTCCAACATACGTCGTCACACAGTGGTTTTCATTCTCCCCGCACTTGACAGGCTTCAGGCAGGCCCAGTTGGAGGATGCATCCGAGCACGAAAAGCAGACGAGCGCGTGGGCTGAAAGGGAAAGGCACATCTCGGTTAGGAGCTGGTAGGGAGACCTCCCCACTTGGTGGTCCCCCTCTGACACATGGCACGCATCCACATCTGGACACAGGCACGCTGCTATTCTGGCTGTATCAATCTGTGATAGGTTTTTTCCCCAAAAAAAAAAATTGGCCAGGTGGAAGGATCAAGCATAAGGGACACGTTTCAAGCTCTTGGCAGGATCATCCGCCAGCTAAAACCTCAACACAACCAGGCTGGTGCTTTATGGCACGCTCCTGTCTGCACCAAGAGCAGGTTCAAGCTACAGCTGCCAACTTGAAACTAAACAACAGAGGCAAGTTCAGGCCTGCAACGCGGAGCCTGACAGGTGGGCTTATTCAGCTCAGCTACCACAGACCCTGATGGGAAATGCTCCAGGCATGACCATGGGTTTGAGCTTTCCATGATCTGCCTTTGGCAGCAGGGCACAAAGCTCAGGCTACTCTTGAGCGAGAGCACGTGGTGGAAACCATTTCTCAGCTAGAGCAAGCCCAGCAGCAAGACCTGCAAGGACCTGCACTGTCCCGCTACCCAGGGAGTCACTGTGAAGGCAGCATGTGCAACCAACCTTTTCAATTTGGAGCAGGGGGATAGTATAAAAGCACACTTTCCTCCACGGCAGGTCCCCCAAAATGGTCTACCCTGCACCAGGAGGATGAACTGCACCAGCCAGCTCCCATCCCACATCCTTCAGGTCTCCCCAGGAAAACGGCCAGACTGGAAAACAGCATTCGGTGGTGGGAGATGGTTGCAGAAACAGCCTGGACTGGTGACTCTGTAGGGACATATGAACTCTGCAGTGGATGGATCATCTTCCCTGTATTTTACATACAAGAACATCACATCCACACTGCGACTGTTGACCTACATACAGATCGGGTCTGTTCCCAGTACTTCACAGGCTCTGATTTTTTAGCACTTGGATGCCTTTCTCTTCTGTATTTACAGAATGCAAAATAGAGCAGGGGGTGATTCAGGATGGGAAGCGCAAGGCAGCATCATTCTTGCTCCTTCCCCTTTTGGCCCACTTATCCTAAGGAGGTGAAGTCAGGGAAACCCTAGGAGAGCTCACTGAGGCTCAGGAGTCTCTGTCATGGACTATTTTGAAAAACAAGTTGGGCAAATATCAGTCAGCAGCTCTACCACAGGACTGCATAACCTCTTGAGTTTCTTCTCAATCCTGTTTTTCTCAGGAAACTATTTTTTTTTTCAATGGGAAAATTGAGAAAAAAAAAAAACAATTGTACTCTGAGGGAAGACTTTTGAGCAGCCATGCCAAGGAATAAAACAAAAACATAGTCTCAGGGAAACTGATTAAAACGAGTTAGTGGGAGATCCTGAATGTCACATTGGGGCAGCTAGATGACTCTGCTTTGGAGATGAAGCCTGCACCACAATGCCCTAAGCAAGAACTTCCTGGACTGTCTCATACATCCTCCAACGATCACCAGTTTGCCAACAATCCTTGCAACGAAACCAAGTTACCTGAGCATGCCACAACCTACACACAGCACCCAGGATTACAGGGCCACCGGTTGAGTCAAATACCCCAGGAGAGATTCATCAGTGGACCTTGCCTTGGGATCTAGGAGCAGGGGAGGAGGAGGAAGACAGAGTCTACAGCCTGTCATTGTCCCTTGCTGAGCCCTCAAAGCATTTCCACGGGTGGCATTTTTGACCCTCATTGGCCAAAACACAGTCTGGAACTTCAGGATGAAGCCCAGCTCCCTCCTGTTCCCTTGTCCCCAGCATGCTTCTGCTCTCAAGTCTCAGGTAACCTGTCCCAAACCCTTCACCTCGCAACCACCCTGAGGGCAAAGCCAGGAGACAAACTGACTCATCTCATTTCACATGAACCTTCTGCAACCGGGAATGAAGTGGATCATAGGCTTCCCGTGGGCATTATGGTAGAACATATGTCCTCATATGTATTTGCTCACCATGCTGAGCACACAAGTCGAGTGGTGCAGTGCTACTCATTAAGTCTTTGAGGTTCCAAATACAAACACATCAGAAATACTCGTATACAAAATTCTCTGCCACGTGACTAAATCTACGCTCCTGCCACAGCATCGCCTACCCGTCCTCATGTTTTTCTTCGTCACAACTACCTATTCCCCCTTGTCTTAATATAGATGAAATCTTTCCAGGAAAGGTGAGTCTTTCAGTGTAGTTTAAGAGAGGAAATACGCAGTTTTAACTAGTGCCACTTTCTGCCCCAGCAAAACAGGTAACTAAATAACCCACTGCAGAGTTAACAGAGTTAAGCAGAGTATTTTAGACAAAAGGCACAAGAGGTGTGGCAGAATTATTTCATCCAGCTGGGGATAGAGCAAAGAGTTGGACCTCAAGGCTACAACCAAAAAAAAGAAAGGAAAAAAAAAAAAAAAAAC
>WHYT01014725.1:320281-339886 GCA_009806455.1 Tetrax tetrax | reverse complement strand
TTTAAAAAAAAACCCCCCCCCCCCCCCCCAAAAAAAAAAAAAAAAAAAAAAACCCTAATAAAAAAAAAAAAAAAAAAAAAAAAAAAAAGGAAAAGATTAATTGGAGAGCTGCCTTGAGAGACCAAATGTTCCAGACCCAACAGTTTTATAATGTAAGTAATTAGGGCAACATTATGAGTTATGTTATCAGAGCCAGCAGCATGATCAGCAATTGTTTATATGTCAGGGTCTATTCATGAGTACAGAACACAAAGTAGAGCACTAAAAGCGGATGAAACAGATGTTGATGGAATAGAGCTGACTTCTCAGCTGAATACTGTTCTCACCCTGCCAATGTCTTTAATGAATTTAACTTCATTAAAAGAAATTTAATCTTCAATAAAAAGAAAAACAAGTAAACTGTTGCCTATCAACACAGCCTGTAGAATTTAACACAGAACAGACTTCTGCAAATGTCAGATCAAGTAAACTTTTGGTAAAATGTAAATTAATTACGAACTCAGCAGTTCAGGGATGGGGAATAAAACCAATTTGCACTAATCTCTACTCATTTCTATGACTGAACCTGAGCTGCCTTTCTGCTAGTTTTCTTGAGTGATCCTGGTTACAGCAAGGGAATGCTCGCAGCTCCCCTCCTGGACATGGCTGCACAATAGCTGAAAAGGTAAACGAGGGCCTAAACACTCAAAATTGAGAGTGTGTGCCGTGGAACTGGTACACTAAAGCTGAAGATCATCGGTCACATTAAACAGTAAGGAGGGAATTACTAAAAGGGAAAAAAAAAGAAGTTAGCTTGAAATGAAATATCCAAGAAGCATGAAAATTTGCAACAAAGGGGAGAGAGAAGAGGATGACATGTTACCAGTCGGACAGTAGCTTGACTTTTTGCCAGAAGTAACCTCAACAGCATCAAAACCTCCACCTAAGCCTGAGGGCGGTGAGGTGTTGCACCCCACAATGAAGACTCTGAGATGGGTGCATGCAAAACAGGGCAAGTGTGTAAAGGGGATAAGAAACATTTAGGAATTAGTTATAGAAGATCATTTATAAATTCATAGGCACATATTAATATTTCACAAGTGCCAAGTATTGTGGTTTATCTATGATATAGCTGATTGCTCACTGATTGTCAGCTAATTACATGCCATTAATAAATCAATAAACTGCTTTGATCGTGATTTGAGTTAAAGAATATAAATTTAAGTTTTCCTCTATGATGTTTTCTTCATCACATCATAGCATTTACTTACTTAGATTTTTCTTCTTACTTCTGTATCTGTTTGACATCATAACTGGTATCCTATGTTCAAAGAACTTAATTTCAGCTGAACTAAAACCTGTCTTGTAACAAATTCTATTTTTGGCTTTATCAAATGAAAAGTTGTTCAACACCATCAAAAGGAGAACAGATACAGTAAAACACGGGATGTTTATCAAAACCAAAATTATAAATATTACACATATCTGATTCCAAATCACATGAAGCATTCTACAAGTGCATGCAGTGCTTGGCTATAGCAAGAGTAAACACACCATCAGAGCTAAGAAATAACATACCACAAGAATTAACTCAAGCTGGAATGCACTCTGACCAACAACATACATTAGAGGAGAGTGGTACTTTCACAGGGGCACTAAGAAAGAAATCGTCATTCCTTCTGAAGTTGCCTAGGGTATACAGTGGGAAAGTTAAGAAGCTGAACTTTACTTTAACTTTGGCAGACTTCTCTAAAATCTCTTGTCAAATATCTGGTTTTACCCTTGATGTTCCATTGGCTTGATGGATTTTTATCAATATATATTTTTGATAAAATATAAGAATCCAGGCCAAGATTATTGTTTAAAGGAGAACATCCACAAGCTTCTTGAAAATTATGCTTTATACCTGATTCTTTTCTTTCTGTGCCATGCAACAGTGGTAAGAAATTACATTTAGAAGCCTACTACTCTTTCAGCAGTAACACCGTTGTTACATGGAAAAAGCAGCATAAAAACCTTGTTACTACATTCTCACTTACGGGGGGGGGGAGCACCCACAAAGAGTTCCTAATATCACCGATGATATTGATCTTGAAATTTTCTATTTGGAAAAATTTCCATCTTGGCCTCACCATTTCTCATATCTCAACAATGAACTGAAAAACAGTTAAAATACCAGAGGGAAAACGTGGGGGGGTGGGTAAAAAATTGTAAATATAGTGCTTTATTAGAAAAGGACAACTACCTAAAAAGTAGCTAATTTAAGTTGATTATGCAATTAATGCTCCAAAATATAAACAGTATTGAATTTACAGCTTTCTTTTACATTTGAGGAAAACTACTGATAAAATTAAAATAATGTAAGTTTTAATTATTAAAAGCTGTTCTTTCTTGCAAAATATTCTACTCAAAATGGTGGTACAAACTTCTTGGGCAAGTTACATCTTAAGTTAAGAACTTATACAAAAACTACATTTTAAATCATCCTTCTGATATATGAATCACTCTAATCTTATTAACAACCTCAGGAAAACACTGGGGAAATAAAGAGATATGTTTTATGCTGCAGGAGCAACATGAAAGCCAGCATTTCAAAGCTGAGCAGAGGTGAGAGACAGAAATTGTAAATACATGCATTGACACTCCAGGGAAATTGTCAATATTTAGTACTTGTTCAGGTAAAGGACAAGCCTGTATTCATTAAAACCTTTACTTACCACTCACATGGAAACAAGCCACGTTTCTGAACTTTTCTTGTTTTCTGGGCTGTCCTACAGACTTCAGTCCCATGGTATGAGGTGCACTTTAGCATATGCACCATGAATTAAACTGAGTTGTTGATATATGCAACGGTAAGCTGCTTCTGAAGCACTGCACCAACTTAAGCTGGAATATTCAGTGTCAGACAGGATCAAGCTTCCAACTGGCAGCAAAAAGCAAGCTTTCCCTCTATGGCAAACACAAAAAAGGAGTATTGCTTACACTGCAAAATCTTGCCTTGCTCACATCTATGCAGCTAGGACAGCCTGCCCATCTGAGTCCTTGCTCTGCATCAACTGCTGCTCACTCTGAACCAGGTGGAGGTATAGGCTAACATCCACGTGTCTGCTATACGAGCAAAGCTTTCTATTAGCCTACTTAGTCAGCTTGGCTTACAGAAAATCCTAAACTGGATGACATGAGATAAAAAATTTATGGGTTTGGGCAGGGATAAATTTCATTTCACCTAACTGAAGAAACAAGTTACTTGTGGTAACTTGTGACAAGTTCTAACACTCTGGTCTATGTCTAGTGTGGAAGTTGATCTTTAACTTCTACTAAAGCCATTGAAGAGGACATCCAAGTGGATAAATATATTTTTATATAAATTTTCTTATCAAAATATTGTCAAGCGACTTTTGGTTCCAGAGAAGCAGGTCCTAAAGGGCTGCTTCAATCCTTGTATTACAGATGGAAAAAATATCAAGGTAATATGCATCACAACACCAGTAAAGCCTCGTTTTATAGTTGAAGTAAAGGTTCAAAACAATTTAAACATAGAAAAGTAAATAATGTAGCAATGATTCATCTCAAAGGAATACTACTATAACCACTGATTAATTACAAGTATCAATATTTATTAGTATGCAAAGGAACTAGATCTGGTTTGCTTCCAGAGCAGCTCAAAGGACAAAAAGCCAAGGAAGCAGTACACATTATAATAAATCACACACAAAAATTCCCTTTTTGTTTCAGTGAATATCTTCGCTCTGGAGGCAGAGAGAGCAGAGCTTCTCCTTGAGAATAAAAACAAAAATCTGTTTGATTTATATTTCCAGTGATGCATTGTGCCTTCAGAGCTCATTCAGTTGAAAAAGTACAAAGGTTTCAGTTTACAGAAGTTTTCTCAAAATTATTACAGAGGTTTCCATGGAACAATTTCCAAAACAAACTGTGTTATTTTCCTTTTATGGTCCCCTTGACATTTTTGGTTCTTTAATGGTGGCATAAGTTTCTATTTCCACAAGAGTGGCAGTGTTTTGCCTGATAAATAGCAAAAGTTGAAAAGAAAAAAAAATCATAGGCATCTGTGTATTGAAAAGCCAATATTGTTAACTACTTTCTGTTTGTACTTATAAATATACATGTATAGAAGAAAGAAATTATATTACAGAGGATAGGAAATATTTTTAAGGTATTTTAAATAGACAGCTTTTCATATAAGAAATCACTAACCCATTTTGGCATCACCTTCACAGACTTGTTTTGAGGAAATGACAGAACAAAAATTACATATGTATTCTCTCAGAAGCCACACAAAAGAAAAGGTAAACTGTAAAAAAAAAAATCTTAAGAAACATAATGATTCATTCTATCAGGACATTAAGAAGCACGATATATCTTCTAAGAAAGCATGGTTCTACTTCATAACTCCATGAAAATAACATGAGCAGTTTAAACAATAAGGTCAACTATTTGCAACTGAGACATTTTTTTAGAAACTGCTAAGTCAAGACATTAGAGATGGAGGGGGAACTAAGAATTTGACATAAATAAGGTGTTCTCTCCATAAAAGTAATGAGAAACCTTTTTTTTTTCTTTTAAAAAAAAAAAAAGGTAATCACTTGTAATCATCCTGGAGAAAGTTTGAGAATAGCTGATCAGATCCTCTAAGACACTCAGAGTGTAGTTTCCTTAAATATTAATGGACAGTGTATCTATCAAAACTACTACCTGCACTACAAATCTGTAGCCTGTCAGACTAAAAGAAATCTCAGAGGATACACACCCTGCTGCGCTTGTAAGGTATGTTATTCCACCTCTGTGAGTTAAAAAAAAAAAAAAAAAAAAAAAAAAAAAAAAGAACTTGGAAACATCTTGGTATTTGGAGTGTCAGCACCAGACCTGAGAGATGCTACTGTCAAATTAGCCTTTTAAAACAGAAACTGACAAGACTTGGTTTCCCAAAACTGTCCACTGGACAAGTCAGTGACACTATTTTCTTAGTCTGCCTCATTCATCTTCTGGCTTCAGAAAGAGAGAGCAAAATTAAATAGCTGGTTTCCAGTTTCCACACTATACCACTTTCTTTCACATTTAGACTTTCTTTTACTTACAGTGCAGAGAATTACAGAATGATGCAGCTTGGAAGGGACCCCTGAAAGTCATCCAGGCCAACCTGCTTTGAGCTGGTCTACTCAGAGTAGGTTGCTCAGAAATAGTCCAGTCAGGTTTTTAATATCTCCAAGAACTGAGATTCCTTCCCCCTACCCAGACAACCTGTTCCAGCTTTTGACCACTTTCAGGGTCAAAATATTTGCCTTCTATAGAGATAAATGGGACTTCCCACAGTCCAGCTTCTGTCCTTGGACTACCAATCTGCCATGCGTATCCCTGGTAGTAAAATCACAGCAGCATTAGCAAGTTGCCCAGGTATGTATGCAAGATTTCAACAAGCTTATACGGAATTTTAAGTATACTGATTAACAAGCTTATACTGATTTTAACAAGCATTCCACTGAATTTCAAGTCACCATATCTTTATTATCGTTGGTGGTACCAGGGATGCAAACGCACAAGCAGCAGCTCTACACTTTGCTATACTAAAATCACTCTCCAGGTAGATATATGTTGATCTGCTTACGACAGAACGGTAGTAGCTAGAGTAAACTGTCAGTACCACCCATTTTCTGCTGATGAAATACCAAATCCATCCCTGGTGTACACTTCTGTTGTGTTGCCAGACTCACTGGCTGGTAAATCTCAGTCTACTGTTAACGGCTCACTATTAAGTACATGCAGAAATTCACTGACGTTCAAGTGACCACTGAGTGACCACTCAAAAAAATTTCTCAGTGACCACTGAGAACAGCTGAAGAATTTCCAATACTTTTCATGAATTACAACAGAAGTAAAGTAAAGCCTTAATTAACAAACAGCTTCATCTGGAAAGTCTGCAGAGCAAGCATAGACAAAGGGTCTGGGGAACCCTTTTTTGAGGGGAACTTGGTTATAAAATACAAATAAGGTCTGTCTTCTTCCATTAAACACCATTTGGGCCTCTTTCTCTCTAACATTCCACAAAACAGTGCTCAATCCTGAAGTTAACAAAGATCATTTTAAGCATGAACTTAATGTACTTCTTGCAGGCTTGGACAGAGGACACCTGGTAGATCCTTAACTTTCACAGTCTCCAAAAATGCTCCCTGCATAATAGATAGACTGCTGAAATTAGCATCTAAGAGAAATTCCTGTCATGCTCCTCTTCCTAATACATGAAACACACCCACAAAGCAGCACACGGGAAGTGCCCGCTTACACAAACACAGCTAAACCCTATAGACTTTGTGCTCAACAGTCCTTGCTGCAGCCAAGAAACAGAGAAGCTTGCCTTTTGCGCGAGTGTCTCATTTGAAAGGTAGTATACTCCCAAAACAGCTGAGTTCAAGAAGGCATTTCCTTGCTATTATTTATGTTCTGAACATCAGCCAGACAATTACCAAACATTAACAGAAACTGTTATCTTCTGTTCTGTTACCCAAGTTCATATGTGACCACAAACAAATAAGAGCTTTCCTGAGTACACTTCCAATTCCCCTCCTCCCTAAATACAAAAAAAAAAACCCCAACAAACAAACAAAAAAAAAAAACCCCAAAAAACCCCCCACAACACTAAAACAAAGAATCATGTTAGAACATTAACCAACCAGTCAAATTCTCTTTACTACTTGTGTGCAGATTTAAACTGGCTTCAGTGAGGATTCTCTCATACCTCAGAAAACGCACTGGAGACTAAAATTAGCTACAAGGCTTGTAGGAGAAAAGCAGAACCAATACAAATATTTGCCAAATGACATGCATGTGATGGGGAAGGTCTATACGTGGGCTTTCAAAGTTAGAGAAATATAAATAATGGAAACATCTGTAACTTAATGACAAGACAAGATACTGACAATTAAATTATTTTAGTAGTATGTCAAGATGAGGAATAACAGTATTGGGAAATGAGAGTGGTAAATTATTACCCCTCAGGCTCATTCCACACATTGTTGTTCAAGTGTGAAGAAAACAAAATGCAAACTCCTTAGCCATATATTTAGCTTTAACACACTATTAGTGCCTGCAACTTCAGAGCTACAGTCTTCAGGAACATTTTGTCATTCTCACCCTTCTGGATCAACTGGACTGCTGAGAAAGATTTAGAAACAAATAAAAAGTACCAAAATTCACAGGTATGTGGATTTTTTAAAAATCTTAAAATATGAAAACAAATAAGTTTGTCTCTCTACAGAACTCCTTTCCTTGTAATTTCCCAATACACATGTGGACACAATCTTCAATATTACTGTAGAATAGGCAATGAATTATGAGAATACAGAACAAATATGCAATGCATAGTTATTGAAAAACACATTGTTATAGGTTTTCTGACAAGCAATGGTGCAATTTGGATCTGGAGGCTACCTACATTAGACAGTCCTCTATCTGATTTTATTTTACCAGCAAAACATACAATATGATCTCACTTTGCAATAATATATAACACATATATTAGTTCTGTAATTAGTTACAGTATTTAATTCAACTGATATCCCTGGTAGTATGCTATCTAAGAGAACAATATAATGTACCATAAACTTATATTTCTTTTAGATAAATACAAATATTTGGATTAAAGCTTCAGTTTCATAAATATTAGGACTACACAGTAGTATAATATAAACTATTACAGTCAATTCCAACAGCCACAAACTTGATTGCTGATGCACTGTACATTTTTTATCTTAGATTTATAAAACATTTTTCTCCCAAAATATTTCAAGAAAAACTGCAGACAGTGGTCCAGATCTATTTGCAAGTTTAGGAGGCAACTAAATGAATAAGAGACAGAATTCATAGTGGAAGTAACACAATGGCCAAAAGCACTGGTTCCTCTTCTCATAGAAAAACTCACGCTGTCTTTAACGTCCATACACAGGACTCTAGTAGCTTGGGTTTGGTTTTTTTTTTTTCTTTTCTAAAAAAATATCTTTTAGCAAGTATTAACTGTCTGCATTTCAATAGCATTTAGCCTATCCAGAGAAAGTTATCCTTATCTGCAGGTGTTTAGAGTATTCCAATTTAAAGCACAACTTTCACAGGCAATAATATTTCAGGGGGCTTTGTTGTTGTTCCTGGAGTATTTTTAACACATTCTCAAAATCCACATGAAGTAGTCTAATACTCTCACAGTGTGGAGGCAATAGAAATATTTTTATTCATTATCTATAATTTCTTAATCTGCCTTGTAACATTGTAAGTATACTTGGGACAAAGTATGTCATCGTTGTTAACATACTAATCCAAGCCAATACAGAGTTAAGCACAACTGCCAATTCTGTAATGGATTTGCTGTGCTATCTTGGATATCTCCTTTCAGTAAAATTCTCAAAAATACTTCCAGCAGTTTCTGAAATCCCACAGGAATTCAGTTTTGAACTCCCTAGGTTCCTAAGATCTTGGTAGTATCATTCAAATCAGACAGATTATTTTGTCTTTGTCTTTCTTGAAATTTCTATTCCAATACAACCTAACTTTATGGAAGAGGGTTTGTCTCTTATTATGCAGACAGATATGGACGTAGATATTCATAGTATACATATACACACAGGCACATACATTCATGTATATATACATAGATAGCACGTCTGATACAGCAAGGTGCTGCTTTCAAATGGGACAATCCGGATTAGACAATTCAGATCAATTTCTTTAATCCTGTAAATCTAGAAGTAGCTGTCACTTGTACTCCTGCCTTATAAATACTCAAGGCCAAATCCCAAGGTCCTTCAGGTCCTCAGACATCTCCATGTGATGTGTCCTTATAAATACAGACACTTTTTCTTAATAGGATTGCCAATTTCACGTGCCCTGAGCTGCAATGCCAGAGGGATTACTTCAATTGTTGAAATTTAATTCTAAAGCATTGTGGGTTTGATCACATAACTGAAGAGTCTTTACTGCATATTTCACAGGGACATGCTACACAGGCCTTTTTCACATCAGAAAGTTTAGAAAAAACATCATTTGTAGGGCAAGTTGATTATACTTAGGTTTTTTTTTGGCTACGGGTCTTAACACCACAATATCCAATATCACAGTTTCACATATTTCTATTTAAGTAGACAGTCTAAGCATCAAGATCAAACCATTCCTAGGTCTCTAAATCTGGAAGTAAGCACGAGTATGAATGACAATAGTTTATCAGATTTATCACATTGCTGGCATCTATTCCACCAGGGAATTGGATCCTCTGGCAAGAATACCTATGGTTTTGGACAAGGACTTTGTTCCTCTTGCAGTAGGCACAAGAGAAGAAAAAAAAAACAGACAAAAAAAACCCCCAAACAAACAAAAAACTGAGTGTTAGGGGCCATGATCCTTAAAGTATGAGAAAGAAAAACCATGAGGAACACACAATGCATGAAGAATATATGACACAACCATCCTGTAGATGACAGGAAAGATTTTCAGATTATTAAAAAGCCAACACAAACAGAAAGTGTGAGGTAACTAGCTGTTCAAGTCTTTTAGGAAGTTAAGGTGTTACTCTTGCACATTCAATGCCATTTAAAAAATACATTAGCCAACAGTCATTGAACAATAAAACTTGTAGCCTGATCTCTGCTGTAAAATACTTCAAAGAGTGTTATTCAACACTATTTATATCAAACCCATAATTCCTGTTACAGCTGAAGGCACGCTCTTCAAAAACATCTGAAAGCTCCTACATCAAGTATGAATTTTAGTAGTTTAATAGACATGAACTTATTTCTCAATAAAGACTTTTCAATTTTCATTTTTTCAAGCACCTCTAGCATTATCCTATAGAAATTCTAACCTTTCTTTCTAAAATAAAATTCAATAGTTTACAAAGCTAGTGTTTATCTTATGGATTGCTTAAAAGTTAAATGTTTTTGGCATCCTGAATTCCCACAGGAGGAGTCCATAGAGCTCCTACATGAAAATTCCATGTCTGTATCTTTTCTACAGGATCACTGAAGAGCTTAAATTTACTGTTACTGCACACTTTGTCAGAATTGGCATTTGATGTTTAAACAAATTGAGATTTATTTGTGTCCACTCCCTTCAATAGCTGTTTCAAATTATTTTTCTACTTTCTGTTTAACCCTATTATATGTCACCTTTGAGACTGCACCGAGAGTACTTTATCTCCTTTCTCCTACACTAAAGCATGTACAGATTGGAGTGAGTACAGAGAAGAAAGATTACCAAGATGTTTACAGGACTACAGCACAGGATAGGAGAGACAGAGAACCTGGTTTAGTCAGCTCAAAGTTAGAAAATTAAAGGGGTTGGTCTTGCCTTAGGTGTGGTTATACAGAAGAACTAGATTCTCCTCAAACACGCACAGCAAAAGGCCAAGAGGCAACAGACATATGTTCCAATAAAATAAGTTCTGATTAATTATCAGGAAAATTTTTTTATATAATTAGGAATGTGTTGCCTAGAAAGTCTATGGAATGTCTATTTACTGGAGATAATCCAAACTCATCAGGACACAATCCTGAATGACATGATATAACTCCAAAATTTGAGTAGGATGCTGAACTAGATGACCTCCAAGGTCCCTTCCAAGTTAAATACATCCATGAAATAACCAAGTAAAACTTATTATTCTTTGGTTAACAAAGACTTCCTGGATTAGTCCAACCCATTTTTAAACATACTTTAAAAACATGACCCACATTTTCACTTTATTTTTTAAATTTCCCAGGCTGAGGTTCCCACACTTTTCTGCATTAGTAGTTGCCTCTATATTTCACAGTGGGCAAGGGATAAATAAGGACTAATAATGACACTTCTGTGCAGGCTCAGGATATCTCACCCCATCTGTGAAGATCATAGTCGCTGCAGAATTTTTCAGGGTAAGCGTAATGCCAGATCTTTCATTAATCA
Organism: Tetrax tetrax; assembly: GCA_009806455.1. Taxonomy (NCBI): domain Eukaryota; kingdom Metazoa; phylum Chordata; class Aves; order Otidiformes; family Otididae; genus Tetrax; species Tetrax tetrax. The sequence goes on along the minus strand of WHYT01014725.1, from coordinate 328,969 downwards.
CTAGCTGTTAAGTACGAACATAGATGACAGCAGCATTTCTAGTGGGCTCCCAGATCTATCCAAGGGTTTTGGCAAGTCATCATTTCCACTTAATGCAAAGTTACTACTTCGCTGGAAGTTATATATTTGATTTCTCTGATATCTTCAGAACACTTTCTATGTTTAGCCTTGTCTACCATTGTGCTAGCTCTCCTGACAGTAACATGTTTGTCTTTTCAAATGTGACTCACCAGAAGGATTTTACCACTTGAACAGGAGTCGGTAACATGGAAACTCACTGTGCTGGAAAGTTACCGGTTGTTATGCTTAGGGAACAGTGAAATACATCTGTTAAGATATGGGCAAAAACTTAGCATCAAAAAGTATTTTCAACTCAGAATGAAAACAAATTTTAAATTATAGACATTTCGCATGCAACAGAAATTCTGTGTTTTTACCAGCTGTAAAAACTGTTTTCCTTTGAGATAAACACAGAGACTAAGCAAAAGAAGTCAAAACCTTCAGGAACTATCACTAACAACATCCCTCAAATCTGGTTTGTCTTACCATTTCTCTGAAATCATAGTAGCATTAGAAAACCAGATACATAAGATTTGAGCCTTTTGTCAACTTATCTTACACTCTTTGTCAGGTGATGTCCTAATTTCTACTCTCCATGCACTCTTCCTTCCTGTGCAATATTCATTATTGCACTCTCCATAGGTTCACTGAGGATCGTATCTCCTGTCTGAAACGTCTATGTGGCTTGAAGTTTTCTACTTTGACTCTAGTGTCTCTCTAATCCCTTAGTTAAATACGAGCTAAGAAACTGGGAGATTCTTTGGAAAAAAGTAAAGCCAAAATTTTCCCCCTAAGCAATTACTTGAAATTTGCACAATTTCTCAATATTCTTTTGAGATTTAAAACAAACAACACAAGTTTAAAAGGAAAAAGTTGAAAACCAAATTTTGATTAGAAAAAGTTTTCAGTGAAGACTGTTAACTGGATAGATACACAAGTGTGTGAAAAACACCCTACTTTCTTTTCATAACATGTTTCCATAGCAGTATATCCTCATCCTAAGCAGACTCTGTCTCTGATCTTTATGTAGCAACAGGACAGAAGACAGAGGGATTTTATAAATCCCTAGCCACTAATGGGAAAATTGCACTTAAAGAACTGGCAATTTGGCAATCTTTTTCCCCAAAGTCAGCATTAAAACTTAATGGACAGAAATATTTTTGTACACAGACAAGAAGAGGAAATCTCTCCAGTTGCACTGAATGTGGTCAGGACTATTCTGAAGTCTCTAATAATGGTGACATAAACAAGTCCAGGCTAATTGGTAATCTGTGATTAATCTAAAAGCATGTGACCTACAGCATCTGCATTGGGTGTAGGCAGTAAGGGTTTGGCAGCAGGGGGCTGCAGGGACTGCCTCTGTCAAAAGAGACCCCGGGCTTCCCCATGTCGTGAACAGCCACTACCCATACGGAGGCCCTGCTTCCTAGGAAATGACTAGACATTGCCTACTGAAGGGAATTTGAGAATAAATCTCCTGTGTTTTTTGCTTTGCTTTATACATGGCCTTTGCTTTTTTTTCATTAAATTGCCTTTACCTCAACCCAAGAGTTTTGAATTGTATTTTTTCTCCCCCCATCCTACTGAGGAGTGAGCAAGAGAGCAGCTTGGTGGGCACCTGGTGGCCAGCCAAGGCCAGCTCACCACTAATGATAAGCCAGTGATTAATATAGAATCAACTACCAAGTATTTTTCAAGCTATTAAATCTGCTGGGTGTTTCTTAAAGGCTGGCTGGCCATACCTGACAATTTCAATGTCTCTGAATATGCCCAGCCACTAATTGGAAAACTGGTAAACAAGCATATCTCACTAAATGCATCATACTATAAGACAAATTTTCCCTGTCCCCATATGAAATATTTTCATAACGGTAGCAATACTTACAAACAGTGATCAGGCACCTGTTCCTTCAGAAAAAAAGGAATTTATGTGCCTACTTTGCAAAACTAAACTTTAATTTTACTTTTTTTACAGTTGTAATCACCAGTTATGGCATTTCTTGAAATCAATAATGGATCGAGCATTCTCCTTTGTCATAATTCAACATATTAAGCACAAACCCATCAGGATATTATCTCGATGAATAATATGTCAAAATAATGCAATGCACTTTAGCTTATATTCTGCTGATGGATTTAAAACCGGTCTTCAGGAAATTATAATGTTGTCTTGAAGATGAATCTACTTATAACAGACACACTATAACAAATTATTTCTTTTCAGACAAGCAATTTATAAAGGTCAGGTGGAAGATGATATAAACTTAATGAAAGTTTGAAAACGTAACAGCACTGCGTGCATCAATTTCTGAATCTCCAATCAAGAAGATAATGTCCGTAGTGGTTTTTTAGAGCTCTGCCTCTCACAGCTATAATGTTATATCTGGAGCTTATGTACCTTCAAATCTTTTCCAGTCTCACTTTCCTCCCCAGTGTGAGATTACAAAATCCATTTATCCTCACCCAGTAGAATACTGTAGCTACAGACACAAACCATGCTGCTATCAAGGAAACAAAGTGCATTGGAAAGTCTTCTGATATATTTATTAACTCTTTAGTGTTTCTTTATTAGATAAATAATATAAACTCAGCTTCTAAAAGATCCCCAAGGACTCACATATAATTGACTGAGGTACGTTGTTGCAATGAACACTAAAAATTAAGTTTACTTTCGCCATGGGAAAAATATGCCCAAGTCTCAACTTTTTATTTAACAAAGAGTGATACAAACTAAATCCTGATTCTCTGACAATGTACTCCACATCCACCCTGCTCAATTTTGTCACATACACCCTGATAAATAATCGTGAGACATTTATAACCCTAACACGAACTGAGTCCAACTTCTTCCAGGAACACAAACTTCTACCCACAGAGACTACTTGAAGCAACAGGCCAGAAATCTGAGGAAGAATTCTTGATGCTATTGGAATCCCAACATCTCAAGTGATAGTAGAATTTCTGTCTTAGTTAAAACCAGGTATGCTTCTTCCTGCTCCTAATGCTTCATTTCGTTGCAGACCAAGAATAACTAATGTCCAACTGGCAGCAAGCAGGTAGAATGATCAGGGAACACTGAACATGCTTAAACATCATATTGTGAAATACATGCTAACATTTCATCGAGTAATCTAAGAAACTTGCCTCAAAATAATTAGCATGCAGAAAGAAATAGCTGAATTCAATGAACGCATGTATGCCTGTACACAGTTCAGTCACCTTGCTGAGAATTGTTGCAATCTCTTAAGATTCAAACATTTTGAAACCCAGATGAACAGAATTTTTCAGACACATGGCTGTCAGTTATGCTTCGCGAAAAATGGAATCTTTCCCAGAATCTAGCATCAGTTTCAATTTTTGCTCTCAGTTTGTATTCTTACTCTGTCAATTCAACACCTAACAGAAACAAAACGCCTGCATTTCACATTAGGGTCCAATTTAATTAAAGATAGACCAAAAAGTCTTTATACTGAAGTCTGAAGTAACCAGGTTACTTCAATTTGAGGACCTTTGGATATAGTCTTATTACTTGCATTACCATAATGCACAAGATCTCCAGTTTTACCCTTTGTCCTATATATCATACAAATGCAAAAAAATCACAGTGGACCCTGACCACTATTTACTAACACTCTAAAGGAAAAGACAAAATATACAAAGACCAGAAGAAATAAACAAACAACCAGAGGAAAGAAACAAACAATCAGTAACAACAATATTTGCAGTTTCTGTACTGTCAGTGTTTCAATTCTCTCTGCAAAGCAGATGAATCCTGAAAAGTAACCACATAGCTTTGCAGGTGTGTACTGTCAGAATTTTAGTACTGACTTACTGACTGAGAGATGATAGGCAAGACAGAGCCATGCCTGCCTATCAGTCTTGAAAGTGCAGATACGCAGACCACCTCATTGCTGACAAGAGTAATCCATAGAGCGATGCAAAAAGAGTAAGCTAGAAAGTGAGCAGAATTGCCAGGGCGAATCCAGAGAAGAGACTGGACATAAGATAAGTGATGGGAACACAACTGCTCAGAAACTTCTATGTCTGTGACAAAGAAAGCCATCTGAAGAATAAGGAATACATGAATAAATAACTCAATTCAGACAAAGAAAATAAAAATCAATCTAATCTTCATGAGTACTGTTTCTATTACCTGTAGGGCACTCAAGTTTCTTGGAAAGATATAAACCAGACATCCATTGTCCAGCCTGGTCTGGCAGCCTGTGTAAATGACAGAATCCCAATCTGTAACAACTATATCCAGATTTTAGAGAACTTCATAGTTGAAAAATAGAGCTTCTCCTACAGGCCCAGAAGGTTTGTAGTGTTCATAGCAGTATTGGTCCTATGAGCAAAGGTTGTGTGCCTCCCTTTGTGTTAAACATGTAATTTAACTGATGATTCTTACAAAGCTGGGGAAATAAGATAGTTCACAGAAGTCTGCTGAACCACCCCCCTCTGCCCATCTTTAAGACCCAAGCAGATACCTGTTTATTGTAATAAGTATTACAAAACAGCAAAATGCCAAACTCCTTGCCTTTAACACTGTGAAAAAGTAGAGGAACACAATGGTAAGCTTTGAACATTCCTAAAATGCTGAATGTAAAAATATCTCTAAGAAAACATTTTTTCAGAATATACTCATAAGAAACACTTTTTTTAAGAAATCATAAAATGTGCATGTATAAGCTTTTCATCTACAAAAAGGACTTAGACTAGAAAACTGTCCCTGGGTTTGCTCTAACATTACTGGAAATATGAATAAAATTAGGGTAACTAATCTTTAGTAAATTATGAAATACACTTTTAATGTTTTTGTTTTTCTTTTTGAGTTCTGTACAAGAAATCAGCAAGAGACTATCCTTAACAACAGTGAGACAATTACGACAATCCCTGGAGGTTATAACCTTTTGTAAACATCTAGACACCTTCAAGAGGTAATGGCCACAAGTTGTACCAGAGGAGGTTTAGGTGGGACGCGAGGAAAAACTTTTTCTCCCAGAGAGTGGTCAGGCACTGAAATGGCCTGCCCAGGGAGGTGGTGGAGTCGCCGTCCCTGGCAGTGTTCAAGAGGAGGCTTGATGAGGAGCTACAAGATATGGTTTAGTAGCTCTGGCAGCAATGGTAGTGGGAAGACGGTTGGACTAGATGATCTTATAGGTCCCATCCAACCATGTGATTCTATGATTCTAAGAATACCTCTCAGGATTTTACCTACAGGACCTAGGTGATAATGACAGATCCTTCAGTCATGCAGAAATCCAGTGTCTGTCTCAAAACTCCTGTGGATGTGATCTTCCTTACAACTTTTGTTTAAAAGTGTGTGGTCACATTTTCAGGAGCAATAAGGAGGCATGTAGCACAGAAATTTAAGTGGAGGGCAGAAAAGCCACAAAGACAGAGTTCATAAAATATTTGGCCAAAGTTCCCTTAATCCTTCTCCCTTAGTTATACAAGAATACAAATGGATTACTTTATATGGACAAAACTGGAACAATCAAAAATCTGTGTTTGGACTTTTTATAGGTTTCAGCTTTCCAGAAATTATCTTTGTTTAGGATCAAAATACCAAGAAAAAGTAGAATAAAAGGGTAAATAAATAAACAAACAAACATCCCTCTCTGCATTTCTTCAACTCTGCACAGACATAGAAGAGCAGATCTATGCACCTACACTTTTCTGGGTTACCATAGTTGTTTTCTTTCTCTACTTGTTTGAAGGAGAAATTAAAAATAAATAAATAAATAAAAATTGAAAAATACATATTCTGCTCCATCCTACAATTCTCTTCTTCATGATAGCTTTAAAGTAGCAGCGTAAAAGGGCAGTATGATTCACATGCCCCGCACAACATTAGGGATGTCACGTTATCGGGAGGGTCTATAATCAGAATGACTTACTCCGCTATATTTTAGAGCCATATGGACAGTGATTAGCACTTACCCGTTAAAATGGTTGAGCAATAATTTTTTAATTCTTGGACTCCTGACGAAGGCCAAGTGCACAGGCAATGATAAGGCTTTTAATGCATGCAAATTTGCAAGGCATGATGCATTTGATAATCCCTCATCTGAGTAAGTTGTAAAGAAGCCAGCAGGAGGAATAATTAATTTACATTAATAGCCCTCAGTGTGGTTTGCTGTACTGCCCAAGTTAAAAAAAAAAAAAAAAAAAAAAAATAATAAAAAGTCAAAAGCTAAAAGTAAGAGTTCATTCTGCTACAACTATTTGCATTCTCATTCTCTAAAACCTGTAAGTGTATAATTAGATATCAAACACTTGGTACATTTAACAGAGAGCAAGATGTGCCAGCAGCAAACGATAGTAACAGCAATTTGCCAAAGAGTAGTAAAAACTGCTTTTCAGAGGCACTGAGTTTACAATTAGGGAATCATTTCAGAGCAAGTCCTCATTATGCTGCACGATGGCAACTGATGGATCATTCTCATAAAAAGTCTTTTGAAGTAAAAATAGTGATGGAATAATTGTATCACAACGTGATATACCATGTTTAATTGAATGGAGTAATGCAAAGTGATGTTAGCCTCATGAACTTCATGCCCTTTTAATACCACCTTGAAAACAACTATAAGCAAGAAGAATTCTTTTTCCATGAAAACATGGTTAGCATCTACAACAGCTATTATCTTTCAGTTTCAACTGTTCAATCTCTAAATTTAATTTAGTGCACATTTAGCTCCATCCTAACACTTTGTAATCAGGACATACATTTTCTTCTGATAAATAAAAGTTATAATAAAGTAGAATATATCTATAGATAAAAATCCCATGGAAATAATATCAAATATTTATATTTAATGTATCACCTAATTTTGAGCCAGAGCGACTCTCAACATCACAATTCTACTAATAGAATAACGTGTGACTCAAGATCTGACTCATTGTGAGTTGACAAATGGACAAAGTTGCAAAGTGGTGCATTTAGTACAGAGTATGCAGTTTCAAGCAATATGAGAACTAATTTCCTTATTTTGATTCTTCATGTGGCAGATTATGGTTGCTTTCCACTATGGAATAAGTCACTGTAATAGACACTATTTTCAGAACACAAACATTTTATATCATCTGGTGAACAAGTGTCAGTGACTTAAATGGAAACATTCAGTAGTTCTTTTCTAATGAAAACAAGATGCTTACAATCTGTTCTACATTAATCACAGTTGTAGAGGACTGAATTCCATTTTCCCACCTATGGTAAATATTATCTGAATGGGACACAGTACTAAGTGGGAATGAGTGGGATGAAAGGCAAAGATGTGATGAGATAGGGTCTGGGTTAGGTAGGTTGCTCTCAACGTAAAATTGTTGCAAAACAGCCACACTAGAAGAAAAAGTAATGGTTAGTTAACATCTCCTAACTTATCTTTTATTTCCTTTGTCTTTTGTAGAGAAATACGAAGTGAGGAAACAGGTGTCAGGAATGCTAACAGTCTTTACAAACTGTGATGAATGTTGAGCACACCTTTTCGGTTACACGGCCAGAATAATCTCAACAATTGCATTCAGATATATACATGCATGCACGCCCAGGGAACTACACAGACTTTTTTCAACATTATTATGCTCCCCTTCTTTTGCAATCACTGTGCTTTAGTATGCTTTTCCTATTCCTGAAGGTATGGCTAGCAGCAAGGATGTTTAAGGGACGACGGACCTAGATAATTAACGACCTCAGGGGAAGAAAAACAAAATCCTCCTGGGTAGAGAAGTTTCAATTCAATCATGTTTTCTAACCAGTTCTTAAACAGCAGACCTTTTTCTTTTTACTCCCTAAGCTTTTTCAGATTTTGATTTCATTACCAGTCACCTCTCCATCTTTCAGACACTTCCCACTACACATGACCTTTTGCAGAACAGAAGAACAGCAATTCTCGTATGTTACCATGCTGTGTCTCAAGGTGCAGAAAGATTTCATTATCTGTTCCATACCTGTTTATAAAGCCTGATAATTCATGCAAGGATATGACTGGAGCTTCACAAATGTGAGAGATCCTGTCACAGACCTCATATTCATTAAGTTTCATTTTATTGTAGCATTTATTTAATTTGGGGTTTATTTTCACTTTCGCAAACTAGTGGTTAAATGCCTCATCTCGTATGAGACTGTGGTATCACTTCAAGCAAACTATCACATACAGTCTAAGGTCTAAAACGTACAGATTCTTTCAGAAAACGTCAAATACTTCAGAAATATGAGAACAGTGCTCACAGAATGGGCTGGAAGGGACTTTCAAGGATCATCTAGTCCGGGCAGCAACACCTTCCCCCAGATGAGGTTGGTCGAGGCCCCGCCTTACCTGAAACTTCAAGGGCGGGCGGTCTGGGCAGACGCGGCTCCTCAGGGTTTGAACGGCCGGCGGGGCCACCAGCACGGCCCCTTTGGCGAGTCGCCCGCCCGGTGCCCCCCCGACACCTCCCGGGTCCCTGAGCCCCCTCGCCCCAAGGGCGGTTGCTCCCCTCCCCGCAGCTTCCCGCCTTTTGACCGGCTCGCGGGCACCGGCTCGCGGGCACCGGCTCGCGGGCACCGGCTCGCGGGCACCGGCTCGCGGGCACCGGCTCGCGGGCACCGGCTCGCGGGCACCGGCTCGCGGGCACCGGCTCGCGGGC
>WHYT01014725.1:303709-320261 GCA_009806455.1 Tetrax tetrax | reverse complement strand
CCCCCCCCCCCTCGTGCACCGCGCGCGCCAGGCTTTTCCCGCCCACTTACTGCACCGCAACCGGACTCTGAAGTTTTCTCCTGAAGGGTAAAAGTATTCACATTCACAGCGTTAGGATATTGCTTTCTGTTTTTATGGGCTGACACTCAACTGACACGTTGAGTTTAGGCCCTTCCAACGTGCCCAGGAGAAGGTTGTGCCACACACCAGAGCTTGGTGTGCACCACAGGTTTTTGATACACGATCCACGAGAACGTGCGTACTTCTAGTTTTTTATTCCTCAGTTGAATTGCTAAGTCAGTCTTTTCTTACAGTATTTCTAGAAAACCTTCTCTGAAGCACTATGCTCGTGTCAGCGTCAATGCAGCCATCTTTATCAAAGAGGAACTGCGGAATTTGTCTAGCAGCATAAAGGTTTTTTTACAGGTCTGTCAAAGCTAGAGGGAAACACTCCTGGGAGAGGGGCACACAGGGACCGTTCAGTCCTTGTCCTCTTCGAGAGACACGATACAGCCATACCAAAGTAAAATAATTAGATTCAAATGCCTTGTGGTACAACAAGAGGAAAAAAAAGAATCTTAAAGAAACATTTTTTAAAAGTTGGTTTTGCAACACACCCCAACAATAGAACGGTACCAAATGCCAGGCCCTGTAGAAGACCAAAAAAATTGCAATTCCATAGTCCATGACAGCCAATCTAACTACTTTGCAGTGTTCAGCTCAACATTAAATATTAAATACAGAAATGAGGACATGAACTGAATTTGTAGCAAGAAACTAAGCAAAATAATTACAATACATCCTAATCATTTGCTTTCCCTTGACCGAACAAACTACTAAAACTGTAACTAATTCTACAAATACAGCACTAGAAATGTCACTGAAATGAATCACATGCTTGTATGCGGACAAAACGGCACCATCATCCTACCTCTGGTTGCCTTGAAAGAAACTGTTCTCAGGCAAGACTAAGAAATTTGGGTTTGTTTTTTTTAAACATTGGTTACCATATGGTAACCAAGTACCATGACTTTAAAGATAATTTAACAAAAAAGTTTGTCTTAGCTAAGTTATAAAACTTTTAAGCAAATTGGTTTTGCATAATGCTTGAACCCAAACTCTGAAACCCTATTTGACTTCCAAAGCAGTAAAGTAAGATCTAGATGAAAATGACAAAACCTGGAATCTTCCATCCCTCTACCTCTGCAAATCAATGGCACCTAATGCATCTCAGTAATTCTGAAAAGTGTGGATGAAACTGCCCCTGCTCGTACCAGCTTAAATAGTAAGTCAACTCATCTTGAAGCACTGCCTGTTTAAATTTATATCTCTATTCAAATGCCATCAAATTTATGGCAACATTCTGCTGCAAGTTCATAAAGAAGTCATACTGGTCAAAGAGTTGCCAGGGTCACCTCAGGATCTGACCCAGAGCTCAGTAAAGGCAGTCACTGATTTCCATAGGCTTTGATGTAACTCACAGAAAGAAACTGAAATGTACCGAGTATTACGTTAAGTAATCTTAAGGAAAGGTTAAAGAAAGATACATTCATCTCTAAAGCTGAACAGAATAAACCAAGAGTAAAAATATATCTGAAGAAGTAACTTTAGCAGACATTTGTTAGGCCCTCTCTCTGTCATGATCCAAAACAAGTTAAATTGCAAGGGCAATTATTTTCAAACATATATTCTTTATCCTTTGATCCTATTGACAGCTTTTGTGCATTTCTAAAATACGTGTTTAGTGTTAGTCTTAAATTTCTCCTTTTTAAAATGGTTATGTTTATAGCTTATATCACTTTTCTGTAAAACCGTTTCTTCAAAGTAAGTAGTAAAATTATTACTGGGAATCATGAACAACAACATTGAAATGTGTATTTTCTGATTAAAACTGTACTTGCCTCACAGATTTTGGAATCACATTCATTTCCAGTTTATATCAGCCAAGAAAAATGGCTACCTCATTTGATTACAGCGTGTTAGCACACAACTTTGGTTTCATTTGGGAATTCTTCTTGAGAAAAATAATGGGTCATATTTCAGATAACCACAATAGAATCAACTGAGATGAAAACCTGAAATAGATTATATACCTTTCTCTTCCATCTTTTGAAGTGTTCTCAAAACCTTTCCTGTCATATTGATGATTCACTTAAACTTTTTCATCTCAATCTGATTACTTTGTTCACACTGCTTCAGAGATTAGCCTGAAAAAAGATGTTTTAGCCGTACTGTTCAGAAAACGCCAAGAGCTCATCTTCGTAACATCAGTGCTATTTGATTACTTCCTTACCTCATATTTCCACAAGTAGAGGATTATAAGCCTACTGTAAAATCCATTTATTTCACTATTACCAAAGGGAATTTTATTGTCATAAGAACCTACATGCATTTTTATCAGCTGAGTTTACTAAAAAACAGTAGTGAAAAAAAGAAGTCCGTAATTCCATTGGCACAGCAGATGTAATTAATCTTAAATCTCAGGGCAGATGGAACTGCTGTACAGGCTTGGAAATCTCTGCGATACTTACAAAATCACTGCATTTGCTGTTTTATGATACTGCAAAACAAACAAAAATTGCTCGGTATTCAAGTTCAATTCTTATATTTATGTTTATACATTTATTATGTTTATACATTTATTCTGCCCTCAATGTTTTCTGTTTTTCTTATTATTTGGCTTAAAGGATAGGTTTGACTAGCATTAAGACAGCTGCGTTTTGAGCATTGCCAATCGTCTTGAGCTTAAAGTCCTTAGACTTGATCCACTAGTGTATTGCTAGTCCACCATGAATACTAGGATAGCTGGCTGTCACCATTCCTCATTATAATTTTTTTTCTACCCATATTTCTCTTTCTCTCCACCTGCACATCCCAACATAGCGTTTACTTCTATTTTAAATGCTGTGATGAGCAGTCTTATTACTGATGCAAATTGAATAGCCGAGGTTTGGGCATAACCTGGAGGCTGGAGTAAATACTGCCCTTAACAGAATCATCTTTTACAATGAGTTGTATCTTTTATAAATGTAAAGCTGCTTTCTTATGATTCTAAAATAAAGAAGATACTTGTGCAGTCAGATGCGCTTCAGCAAACTTAGCTTTTTTTTTTTTTTTTTTAGTCTTCATCCTGTATCATCCACAAGTCCCTTCAGTAATGCAACATCAGGTTCAGCTATCCCACTATTATAAAACTTAAGCCGATCAAAACCAGAAGATATTTTTCATCATTTTCAGGACTTGTCTGGCAATTTTGATTTTGCAAAGACTAGACAATGCAAAGGGACTACACAAACCCAAAGAAGATCTAAGTCTAAAGAGAATCTCTCAGTTTAAATTTGCCTAATACGTCCTCTGGCATTTGTATTATACCTGCCTGGAGACAACTGTGTAGTGCTCCTCGCCAGACACCATACCAGTAACACCTGTCTAGCTCTGTATCACAGCTAAGTTCAGTCCATTTGCTTGACCAAAGTGAGCAGAATGCTAATTTACTGTAGAGGATGCATTAATTCATTGTCTTCTATATTCTCATTGTTGCTTATTTCACAAAAATGATACTATGTTATCTTTAATCATTCCTCATTTCATTTTTTTACAGGGAGAAACTCTTCAGCAGGGCCTGTTATGACAGGACACAAGGGGTAATGGGTTTATAACAGAAGGAAGCAGATTCAGGCTAAGATATAAGAAAAAAACCTCTTTACTCTGAGGGTGGTGGAGCCCTGGCCCAGGTTGCCCAGAGAGGCGGTGGATGCCCCATCCCTGGAAACATTCCAGGCCAGGCTGGACGGGGCTCTGAGCAACCTGATCTGGTTGGAGATGTCCCTGCTCCTGGCAGGGGGTTGGACTGGATGGCCTTGAAAGGTCCCTTCCAACCCAAAACAGTCTGTGATTCTATGATTCACCATTCACACACAAAAGTTTCCTTTGATTTCAAAAACAAAATAAAATAAAAATAAAGCCATCAAATTGTAAAAATAACTAGGACCTGAAAACCTGGCAGTTTATCTTTAGATATTTCAGTAATGCATTCATTGATTAAAGTATTTAATACTCAATTCTGTGCAATCAGCAGAATTACCATTACTCATAGCATCACTCATTCAGAATCACAAAATGCTAAGGCTATGAAAAGATTAAATTTGTATTGCCTTTTAAGCACTAATACTAAAATAAACACTTCAGCAATAAACATTTCAGTTAACTGGCACTGCAATTTTTTCTATAATCTTGAGGAAAAGTAAATGCACCTGAACTGTTTTCAGGGATTTTGTCCATATATTAGAAGAGTTAGAATTGCAGAAACTTCTGTTCATCTGCTTTTACATTAAAACTGCCAGTCATAGCAATTTTTACCAAAGTTTCGGTCTCTCCATTCCAGTGATAGATGTCAGTACTTTTAACTTACCCTCAAAGTGAGTTTATAAAGTTCTAAAAAAAAAATTAAAATATATATAATCTGGAAGCACATTCCTATTTTCACTTTTTGCTTGCCTGCCAGTAAGAAAATTTTCCCAAATTACTTGAGTGAGACCTTGCAAATTTTCTGCTAAAACACTTCAATATTTTAAAGCAGAGCAATTTTAATAATTTGGATTTTTACAAACAAATCACTAAAGGAATTTTAAAATAAAACTGTAGAAATACACTCAAGAAATCTGAGTTATTTATGTCCCTTTTGATATTAAACTATCTGATTATTTCTGAAGTGCCTGGTACCAGTGAAATCTCAGAAACCTAACAGCTATGCTGGAAATATAAATCTGTGACAAAAACTGTGGTTTGAGCAGTGCTTAACCTATACCAACATCAGCAACTGAACACTCAGTTAGGGAACCCTCTCTGCGGAGGCGGACGCATATTTCTGCTAAGCCATCTATCATATGCTCCATGTTGTAGATGTCCCAGTTTATGCCACACAGCCACTGGGTCTCAGGCAAATGGAATTTTTGTTGTTCACATCACCGGTACTAGAACGGAATCCTTACTGTCAGAAGGTACTGCAGGACTTCAGTGAAGTCCTAAAGGAGGATAGTAGTGAAGCTCTATAAACACAACAATGAACTTTATTCTTTCCATTTCCCTGACATGGACAATGAAAAATAGAATACTCTCTTACAATAGGATCATTCTTGAGGTTATTTTCCAAATGTTCCCAGAATTAAATTCTTCATTCTCATCTAGCCTTATTTCAAATCCCAACAATTCTTAAATAAAGTGTTTACAAGATGGAGTGCATACTTTGTTTCTAATTATTTTACAGTTACCTAGTTTGAAGCTAATTACATCCTCGGTCAGGACAATCCAGTTTGCTACCACTAATTTACCTCAATTACTCAAATTGATTGAGCTGATTTTTAATGCATTACTCAAATGCAAATATAGATTAAGCCTCATGTATTCCTTTTGCAAGAGAAACTTAGAATGCTTATTATTTGCATAACTTTGTGAAGACTTTTCTTAATTAAAAATAATGACAACAAATTTTAAATGGACTTGCTATTAATAAAATGCTTTAAAAAAAAAAAAAAAATCAGGCTCAAAGCCCAACATTGCAAATAGCCAAGTACTTTTGGCAAAACTTGCTAACAGTGTCAGAGCACCATCTTTCCTTCATAGTGGCTTTTCACTTTTTTCAATTTGTGGAAGATAAATTTTCCAGCAGAGAGGGGTCCTTGTGTAGCAAGCCTAAGCATTCTGAGCACAAGTATGTTTTATGTAAATTTTATTGTACATGCCCTACAGCAGCCTGCAAACTGGATCGAAACCATTCCTCAGAAATTCAGCAGCATGCAACTTTGATTTCTAACTCTCTGGGGAAAAAAAGTAATAATAAGGTGGAACCCAACCCCAAAGTCCATCTCTATTGATGACTGATAAACTCAATTAAATTAATTTTGCTTTATTATGCCAGAATTCTCATTTGCCAAGTAAGGGCAATTTATGAAACAGAGATCCCGTGATGAACAGCACTGACAAAGAGGCCAGTGCTACTATAGGTGAATTAGCTGTAGCAACAGATCCTTAAAAACAAAAACAAAATTTAAAAATTCCAAAGCTTTCTCTAGAAACAGCATTCCATTCACCAGGGTTTGCATTAGCACTTTGATAACAAGTCCAACAAACTCTGCATTTCTTTAGAGGAAACAGAGAACAGCTTGTCTCCAGTCTATTGTAATTACCACCAAACTGCACTGGCAACTTGGAGATTTTGAATTTCATAACACCCGTGACTGACATTCCTAATTAATACTATTGTTTTTCTCCTCTGGCTGAATTGCCTGAATGCCAACCTGCAGAGCATACACTAAAAACAGGCATTAAAGCAAATAACATCAATGCTAATCTCTAGCACAAATATATTAAATGCCTCAGTAAAGTGTACAGAAAGGGACAGCATTTCCTTAAATAATGGATCATTACAGTCTGATAATCTTTATCTTCTGATACTAATAAGATGATAATCTTTCTCCTCCTGTGCCCTTGCTTTTGAATTTGAGGACTGCATTGGCTGAAGTGCATTACCAGCTCTCCTTGTTATCTTGCTTTGAAAATTGTAAATGAAAGAACCTTACAAAAGATAAAAACAAAAATGGCATAATGAAGATATGACGCACATACTCTGCTATGTTAGTCTCCGATTAATCCCAGTACCTTTTTTTTTTTTACCTTTTTGTTGTTTTAGTGTAGATCTAAGGCCAGGAAAATTCATAAAGTTACGTATTTAGTTCATGTTGGTTCACTCTGGGTATTTCTGCATAGCACCGTACTGAAGAGTATCTATTATAATATTAACTATCACTGATTTCATGGCCAGAGATTGTGTGGCAAAATATATAAATATTTAATTCCTTAGAAATTAATTTTATTTGAGAAATGCCAACCTTGCATTTTTACCTTTCATTTTGAAAGTGGTTTTGATGCTATTGAGGAAAATATGTGGGAAAGAAACTAACAAGGATAACGTGAAAAGCAAATGGATTATTAGAGGGGATCTGAAAATTGTTTTATTTATAAATAATATATTGATTTGTCCTCACAAACAGGCCAAAACCCATTATATTTGACTTGAATATAAAGCATCCTACAAACCCATACTGTCTTAGTTTGCCCATCTCTGAGGCTGGATAAAACAAAATCACTTTGCAGAGATTAGTAGAAAACTGTCTTAACTTGATGTAGGCAAGATCAGTTGAAAATCAGCTAAAGTCAGGTTTCTAGCAAGTCAAATACTAACACGTTTAAGTTTTAATCTGAAACTTAGAATATTGGTTTTGACAGATTTAAATTGAAATAAAATTAAAAACGATGTAGCAGTTACTCTGCCATCCATATTCTCTATATTGAGAAAAAAAAAAAAAATACAGACTACATTGGCAGCTACTATCAACGTACAGAAACATGTAGATGATACACTTTACCACGTGTATGTCTTCTCTAAATTGGACAGTTCTTCAATGCCAGATCCATGGTCACAGGTCTCCCAGTAAAAGAAATTTTCTAAAAACTTTATGTCTGTCTCTTTGAACTTGTAACCTAAAGAGTTAAATAGATTTCTAGCTACAGTGAACTGAAAAGGACTGAAAAGCATTTAAATAGAGACTTAGAGACTTTAGTTTAAATGTTGGATGATGGAAGTGTGTATGGAAATCTCACTGTGTCTTCTGTTTCTAACTCTATACACTGCTTTCAAATTTCTCACTTCCATGAGAACAAACCAAACCAAAAATAGAATAGCATGGCTTAGAAATGACATTCAGAAATGGATGCAACTGTTGGAGTCTGTTCTGCAGTACTAATCAGTGAAACTAATGTATGTATGATTGATTGCAAAATCTGTTCTTTTGTAGATTGGGCAGAAATATTTTTTTTTCCTAGCTCATGAAAAATTTTAAGATATCCAATGTGTTTGCCTACTGAATTTCAGCAAAATGTCAATTTTCTATGCACTGAATTTGTCAGTTTAAGTCAATCAGTATGCTTTGATAAATAGTTTTGATACGCTTTTGACTTACATTTCACTTTTCTTTTTTAAATGTGTTTGTAAATTCAATTTAAATTTCAAAACAGAATAATTAAATCAACTTTGGGGCAAGGTGTCAGTTTGAAAATATATAGAGTGGATGCTTTCACAAGTTCAAAAATTTTCTTTAAAGTATTCTGAGTTGGAAGCATTACTGTAGCAAGTTCTCTAGTGTTCTCTAGTGTTTATGGTTTGAAGTTCTGTAAGTTGTTATTTTTGGTTAAAACGTCTTTACAAAAATTTCTACACATATATTTTTTCTTCACTTTCAAATTCTATAAGGAACTAGAAAAGTAACATATGCCCTTAATTCTAGTAGCTGCTTTAGCCATAACCTTGCAAATATCAAGCAGAGGATCCACCTACAGATTTTGTTTCGAACACTGTCCTCTTATTACAAGGTCATTCAGTCAGAACAACATCCAAAGACCAAAAGCCTGTGCATGTCAGAAGCTCTTTTTGGTTTTTTGTCTGCAATGTCATCTTCATCAAAGTCTGCAAAGAACTTGGAAGAGGCTATAGTCCCCTGGTAGCCCTGTGTTTTGTGGTGTGTGGTTTGAGAAATGCTTTTATCAGGAAAAGCATCGCAAAAATTTCTTTATAAATCCCATCAAGTTCTGTACTTAGGTATCAATACATTAGTAGAAACACTGGCACTGCTCAAATATTTAACTTGTAAAACTTTGACAGGCTTGAGCATGTGGCAGTTCTAATGATCTTTGTCTTATTCCTTTTACCTCATGACACATTTTACCCTTACACTTCACTCTTAATATTGCCACATCCACAGTCCCTTTTCTGCAAATTCCTCTGAAAAACTTAGTGCAGCTGACAGCAGCCTCTCTTTTCTTTTTCTTTTGGATGTGCTGTGGGAGATGTACTTCTACGTGGCAGAGACAGACTGTCCCTTAAGACCTCTTTGTTGACTAGATCACAACAAGAGTGACAGACGTGACACTAGGGACAAGAATGTATATTTTCATTGGGTTCTGGAGAAAATATTTATAATTCAAAAGCATTCTTTTTTGATTTGGTTGTGAAACCAGACTCTGTACCCCAAGACTTATTGGCTAAAAGACTTCAAGATACTGAAATGCCAAATTAAGTTGTTTTTTTTTTTTAAGTTAAAGCATAATACCAGTAATGAAACAAAGCATTAACAACAACAATAATAAACCCTGTTTCAGCATCTGTTTCTTTTGCTCTTTCTGCCTTTTTCTGGTGGTCTTCCGTTTTAATTTTCTCCTTGCCTCTAATGGTTCTTTCTAACATCCTTCCTTCCACTTATTCTAGCATTATTTTTAATGTATTTCTCCAAAGGTATGTGAAGCATAAGCTTTTTTTTCCTTTTGTCATTTGTGTTCTTTCAACAAAATGGACTATAACTGTATATATAAAAAATACCTTAGTTTGAATGCACAATATTTTCACCAATGGGTTGGAAATGTCCTTCACCAACAGATATGGTATGATTAGAATGTGTCCTGGATGCCTGGGGAAAAGCTGCAGAACTAAAGGAAAGGATATAATGTAGAAGGATGTGAAATTGTTACCAAGACAAATGTTTTACAAGAGAAAAGAGATTCAGTAAAATAAGGAACTATTCAGTACATGTCACCATTAGATGAAAATAAATAAGAAAAATAAGAGAAGGTTATAGTTTTCAGACAAAACTATTGTTTCTCAACATTACAGTGCTGGTTGAATAGAGAAGAGATGTTGGAAATTCACAGGCCACTGAGGTTCCTACCATGATAAGGGAGGCAGCTTGGATTAGACTGGTCTGCAGGTAAACCTGTTCTAACTCCGGGGAGAAGACATACGGTTACATTAAGATGGCAGGAATTTTTTCACCTAAGGAACATAATAAGCATCTCTACAGGATAAACCGATATTGGAGAAGAAACACAGAATAGAAACAATAGGATAAAAAAGATGAATACTCCTTTTTCAATAATCCATTAGAAATAAAAGAAACAGTCAAAGAAGAAAGAATATATGAACCTGCAGCAGATTACCAAGACAGACCTAAATGATAAAAGACAGGTTACTAGGTAACATGAATGGAATCTAGTAAAGATCTGTGCGTATTTGACCTTATTCTTAAATTTTCTTGCTTCGTGCAAGAAAATGAGTATAAAAACATGCTTATTTCCAATTTGAAATCAAGATTTAGAAGGCCAAATATTTTTCTCAGTAAATGGATATGAATCTGTAGTTAATATGACTGCTAGATAGCCATTTTAACAGAAGATTTCCCAAAACAGTAATCACGGCACAGTAACTAGCATCTTTTCTCAGGGACACTGCAAATACCCTTAGAATTCATCAGCAGAAAGCAATGAAGCATGAAAAATATGACCCTCCAGATGAGCATTGCCCTCAGTCTCATTTGTAAGCTAAATATGTAGCATATAGATTTTTTTAATATATAGACTAACATTTTAAATGCTAATACAAATGGCATGCAGAGAAACACATACTTTTAATGCACAATGGCATTCTAGAAATGCAGCAAAGTTACTTACAGTTCTTTTGGTAGGTGTATGTTGAACCTGATGTATGTGTTAAAACCAGTATCTGTTGCACAAAGTAATGTTCAGGGTGCAGTTTTGGCTAAATCCTCCAATTTCTTACCTACTGTACTTCACAGATTTGCAGATCATGTATTAAACTGCTGCTCCATTTCAGAATGCTAGTTGCAATTCTGTTTTCATTTGCCTGTGCTTCAGGTCCAGCAATATGTATGATCAGCTTGCTCTCTCTCCTACTGTACATTATTAATCTGTATCATCTTTCTAGATATACCTTGTTCTTCTCGGCCTCATCCCCCCCCTTGCTGGAACTGTTTTTATCTCAAGCGATAGTTCATGACAATGTACAGATGCTTGCTTTATCAGTGTATCTTCAAATAGTTATTTTGAGCATATTCTCTGCTCTATGTAAAAAGTAATGACCCATAGTAAAAAAAAAAAAAAAAAAAAAAAAGAATTGAAAATACTATGAAATTATTTAATGACACAAAGTACTTGTAACAATCTAAACAATAACTATGAAATTGTATAAGTATACAGTACTGTGCACTTCAGGACAAATATGCCTCAAAGATGGGAGCCATTATTTCATTTTTATTTTAGATCCAATATTCTTATGCGAGTGTCAGTTATGATAATACGGGCTGATGGTCAGGTCTGAACTGCTTTCACATTCAAGTGTTTCCTTCAGAAAGCTCCATTGTGTGATATGACAGTTAAACACTCTCTGCTCTTATAACAACTGCACTTTGGGGACAAATTGAGCTTTTAAGAATTATCCATTTAATATATCCCTTTGAAAGTATCTATTTCTAAAAAAACCTAGAGGGAAGCAATTGTGTTGATAGGGAACACTTCTATGTTCAACACCATTGAAATCTGTGCTGCCATGGGAATTACAGTTCTCCATGGCCAATCACAAGGGCAGTAGTAGCATGGGTGTCTCTATTCATGACAAGAGACTGTTAATCCTCAAGCGTTCAGTGCCTTGACTACCTTGAGAGCCACAAAGAAATGCATTCAAGAATTCAGTACCACAAACTGGGAGACAAATTAGCTATAGCTCCTAATTTCCACTTGGAAAAACTTAACTATAGGAAACTCCTAATTAAGATTCTTCCCATAATTGAATAAGTTCATCATCAAATGAAGTAAGGACCACAACCATTAGTAAGTACAGATCATAACCTCCATCATCTGATTTTAAGTGACTCACTTCATCATGTTCCATTCCTCAAAGGCTATTGAGAGGCTTCAGCCAGCTGCCTGAGCAGATGCACTGCTATTACCCAGCACTTCAAAAGAGCACCATATTTAGTTTTCACCTACAGACATTAAAACAAG
This sequence comes from Tetrax tetrax, assembly GCA_009806455.1. Taxonomy (NCBI): domain Eukaryota; kingdom Metazoa; phylum Chordata; class Aves; order Otidiformes; family Otididae; genus Tetrax; species Tetrax tetrax. The sequence continues at coordinate 308,357 of WHYT01014725.1, read as the reverse complement.
CTTTATAGATGGAATTTGAGGCATCACTACTGGAAAATAGGCCAGGTATATTGGGGGATCTAAATACAGGTCTGTTCCCTCTCAAGAGCAAGGTTTTCAAATTTTACTCTTTGCTTTTCTTCACATCTTTCATAGCAGGTCATTAAAATACACCACAACATGGTAGAACTACTTTAGAATTAAATAATAAAGTTTCTGCTCTCTTGCTCATGCATTGCCCACTAAATAATCACAAATGGTTGTTACTATTCATTTTATTAATGGGATCATGCCCAGTTCAGGAAAACATTGCAAATAATTGTAACTCACAATTCATCACCCTGCCCATCCTCATCTTTTCTCAGCCTCTTCTATTGCTTTTCTTTTCCTCCTGACTGCCAGCTGCTGATACAGATGTCACTTCCTGCCAGATGTTTCCATAAAAACCTCAATTAGCATCTACCCACAGACGATGCAGCTACAGAGGCGACTGTGCAATTGCCTGAGAAGGCCTAATGAGATTCTGTTGCTCCCTACACATTGGTTTATCCAATGATTATTTCTTGCAAGTGAATATTTCATCTGCATTATTCTTTAAAAAAAATAAATAAATAAAAACACCACACACAAAAGAACCCCAAATTACTTTTAAAACAGACAATATGTAAAAACTATTAAAGAGAGATATAGAACTCAACCCTACAACACAGAGAGATCCTATAAGGAGAATTAGGGGCTGTAATCAGTCCTTAACAGCTCCTCTCTGACACTCCTTGCTCCTCACACTTGTCTATGCTCCCGTGTGGGTCCTTCCACAGGCTGCAGTCCTTCAGGATAAACCTGCTCCTGCATGGGCTCCTCTCCACCAGGATCCATTCCTGTCAAGAGGACCTGCTCCATCATGGGCTCTTCAGGGGCTGCACTTTTCTTCAGGTAATATCCTTCTCTGGCATGGGGTCCTCCATGGACTCCCATACAGTTATCTGTATGGTTTCCCCATGCATCAGGGAAATCTCTGCTCTGGCACCTGCAGAACCTCCTTCCCCTCCCTCCTGCTCTTACCTGGGTGCTCAAAGGGCTGGATTCTCACATGTTTTTTCCCCCTCACTCCTCACTGCCTGGGCAGGGTTTTGCATTTTCTTAAGTAGGGAACCAACTGGAACTGTGTCTGGCATGGGGCAGCCTGGCCTCTCCTCACAAAAGACACCCCCCCCTCAGTTCCCTTGCTACCAAATCTTTACCATGGACACCCATCTCAGAGTCCTGCGAGGCAGATTATTTAAATTTTGCGCCCAGTCACAATAATGATATAAACCACCCCAGGAACAGAGACTTTTGCTTTGAGGTTTTAGAGAAAATAGTATAACTGAAATTAAATAAGAAATGAGACGTGAATACAAAATCTACAATAATCTACTGTGCAATAACATATTGTGCTTATGTTCTGATCTTGCTCTATTTTAACCTGTCATCACTCCTCAAACTTCTACACTAGTGTAAGACACTATGAGACCAACAAGCCTTCTATCATTACAATAATAGCTTTAATAAAGGAATGAGGTTTAAAGCATTACCTTTCTCAGCATCTGAAAATACTGAGATAATTAAGCCTGACTTTCTTCAAAGCTTTCCACCCTCGTAATGAGGTATAATGAATTCAGCATTGAAGATTGAACAACAGGTGCCTTTACATTAGGCCTGTACAGGCACAAAGCACACCTGCAAGTGTTTTCCTCAGGAATGCTTTAAAAAGCCTCAAAACTGTTCCCTGCAGCAATAAATGCTTTGCTAAATAAATAAATAAATGGTATTGTCTAATGTTTATAGCTTGCCCAGACCCTGGCCTCGACCCCAGTGCTGGAGTGTCTGTATCTCCCACAAGTATTGATTTATTCTCATAACACACACACAGTTCCCAATTTTGGGGTTCAACTTAGACTGCTTGATGCAGGTTGGCTAGGACTGTTTTTATCTCTTTGCTGGTGAGTCTGCAAGAAACCCTTTATAGGAGAAACTCCCAGGTGCTGTTCTGTTGAGGAATATAACTCTCTTCCCAGATCACCACAGTGAGCACGTAGTCTGAGAGGTCACAGAACTTTCTCAGTATGAGAAAGAATCAGAAATTGTATCACATCGAGTCAGTCCTTAATCCATGAGACCGCTCTATTTTTTTTAAAGTGAGCCTGTGAGCTTCTTTTTCTACAGTGCAAGATTTAGTTTTTCACCCCAATATTTTCCTCCTTGAGCTGATAGTTGTTCTACAATATGACTCATTCAACTCACAAAATGGGATAAGTTAAGAGAGAAGGAACTCAGAGTAAGATCCCCTCACTGCTGCGTAGTAGATAAGGAACAGAAATTCCCTAGGTCATTTCACAGATCCACAGTAACTCAGCAATGAAAAAAGAAGCTTTTAAGTGATCCTAAAAATTCAGAACACAGCCTCTGTGAGTGGTTCAGTGGCCGTTGGTGCTCACCTCTATTTTACCTGAATCCAAGGTATTTCCTTGTCTGCCTAGAAGATGATCCCCACTGTCCAAGGGCTCCTATGCTCTTATCTCTTACTGTTTTATCCCAGGAAAGGCAATGTCTCAGCATTTGTTTCTTCCTCTTAGCAAACAAATGACCTAGTGAGAATTTGCAGCGAAACAGCTGTTAAAAACTGGTGCTGACACTCGCAAACTATTTTGTTACATGTGACAGCAACACTAAAGAATTTCTCCTTAATATCTCCTGAGGAATTTCTGGAAAAAATAGATAAGGCTAGTCTCACACCTAATTACGAAGAGAACCATGGTCCCCACATTTTGGTCCCTATCTCTGAGCATAAAATCCCTTTCTTCCTATGGAGAAGCTACAATCTTATCCATTAACAACAACTAAAGACACTCAAACAAAAGCCAAGCAACTTAAAAGGTCTTTTTCACTACTCAAATTATCCTACCATCTCTCAGTTTCCAACTCATCTACTTTTCATGCTTCCTTTGTCTCCATGAGAGCTATGTGCTCTCTTGCTTCAAATTCATGATGCAAGGAAGATAACTCCTCACAGAAATGTGTGCTCAGGCTCCTGTGCATATGAGTTTTTTCATGCAGCCCTCTGTTTATACTCATCCCTAAGCAGTCCAGCTATTTACCTACCATATTCCCACATGAGTATTTTACTAAGAGAACATCTCCAGCTGGGGCTCAATTTACAAATTTCAGATTCTTCTCCTTAGGAGAATATCTTCTCAACACATTTCCTACCCACCCATGTCTGACTTGTCTTAATCTGCAGAGATAATAAATGACTGTATTTATCTAAGGTGGTCAAGCGACAAAGAGATGGAAATTAATAGTTAGAATCTCAGTTTAGTGATTGTTACCATCACTGCTTATTTTCATATGCTTAAAGAGAAAACATCTACATGGTGAATTATATGAAGACTATTAATATATGATTTAATAAACCATATTATGTTTAATAAGCTAAAATATATGAAATGCATTCTCTGAATTAACAAATATACTCTAAATCACAACTAACACTCATATAAGTCCTTTTTTAAAAAAAATTGATTTAGTCAAATGACACCCACATAAAAACATAACATTAAATATACTGAAGTTTTCTGAGGAGAAATACATCCATAATACCCAAAAGACAGTCACCCCTCTAACCAGAAGACTCTTACTTAGACTGTACAAACACCATGAGCAGCATTAGCATTACGGTTGTTGTTCAATTTTTGTGGTACATTCCACTTCCAGCTTCAGTTCTGGAAGGCACAACAGCCGAGTATGATTAATCAGAGTCTATTCGTTGCAGAAGCTAATGGAAGGAACAGTGCTAAGCATTTTTCAAAAATGACTAATAACCCAGGTACCTGGCACCTGCATGTGAAGTGAAGCCTTACAAACAAATGAGGAGTAATAGAGCTTACTGGGCATAAAATGTTATTGTTTTATTAAAAAAAAAAAAAGTGCAGAATAAGCAAACTAGAAGTAATCACCCTGAGCAATTGCACCAACTAAATAACCTTTAAACTTTCTGAGGTGCTACAAAATAACATGATTGATTAGCATCTGAATGAATCTATAAAGGGGTATGAGACATACATACTTTAGAATATTAGAATTGTACTCCCACCTTAGCTCTGTTCAAATACTGAAACACTGAGTTAACTATTTCAATGGTCCAGATCTCGATATTGTGTTTCCTGGGCTTAAAGTGCTTGGAGAAACATTATTCAGGCTTTAGATATTGGCCAAATTAATGTCTGGAGACAGCCAGGCATTTTAAAAAGAAATGCCAATTAACTGCTTCCTTATACTGCACATTATTTAATATACTTTGCTAGTGATCCATCTTGCTAACAGTCCCCCTGCTTGGAATTTTAAATAAAGAGCAAAAAAAAAAAAAAGTTTTAAAGGAAACCAATGCTGATACATGGATGGCAGGTTTACAGCTGGACAACACACTGTTTAGAAAGGTTAGCAGTTACTGCATTTGCTGGGTAAAGTGTTGACAATTTGCTGATAGCTTATTTGCAGACTTGGAAATCATGTTTTGCTGGGCAACAATGTTAATCCTACCCTAGGAATCACTACCAATTTATCAATTTTAGCAGACAAGTACTGCTAGTTTAATACTTTCCAATTTGCTGTGGGGTTTTTCTGTTTGGTT
>WHYT01014725.1:290422-301806 GCA_009806455.1 Tetrax tetrax | reverse complement strand
GCAGAGTAACATCACAGCAGAGTAACATCACAGCAGAGTAACATCACAGCAGAGTAACATCACAGCAGAGTAACATCACAGCAGAGTAACATCACAGCAGAGTAACATCACAGCAGAGTAACATCACAGCAGAGTAACATCACAGCAGAGTAACATCACAGCAGAGTAACATCAGATCCTACAAAACATAATTAATTCATCATGTTATCCAAAAATTCAACAATCATTTCAATATGTTGAAGTACCTTCTAAGAATGAAGCCTTTGTATAAGAACATGTTTTCAGAATCAGACATCAGTGATGACTGAAGACAGAAGCTAAAGGTGCACTGGTTGAAGAACCTTGTCATGGCCTCATATTATAATAATAAAGCTGTCAGTAGATGTAAATTAAAGGCATAGTGGTCCTCACTGAAAATTGTTTCATATCTGCAGACTGGGATTCTCTTTCCTCTGCATTTTCTCTCCTTGTATTAAAAAACTCCTCTGTAATTGTAAATGTTCTTATTCAAGCAAGCTCTTTTTTCCTCAACTCTGTAGCTGTACATTTTAATATTGCAATGGATTAGAAATCACAGCTTTCTAAAAAGCAAAAAACAGTGGCCTAAGAACTACTTCCTCTCCTAATTTACGTTAGATAAATAGCATTCTTGTCAAATGTCAATTTATTCTAAAGGCAAAAAAGAAATCAAAGAAAACAAACTATGCACATACTTGGACCACAATAACACAAAATTGTACCTTTAGAAAAGCTTTGATTGTTTCCTTACCATGAACTTTTGCCTTTTTGAATTGCTAATTCAGTTAATGGGTTCATTTTGCTTTGAAATTTGCATCATGAAAATTACCAGCCTTACAAGGTTCTCTATGTTCAAAACAGTTTCCGTATTTTGTTACAAAGGTTGCGTTTTACATTGGGAAATAGTAGGATGTCTTGAAAAGGTAAAGATGTAAAAAGCTACATTAGGGTCAGTGGTAAATCAGTACTTGTTAGCATTTTTAAAAGAAAACATTAAGATCTGCATTTATTTTTATTCCATTTCTTTATTAATGCAAAAAAAAATCCCCCAACCCTAAAATAAGTCTATGTTCCTTGCTTTGTCTTTCAGTTTAGTCAGAGTAGCCAACTAGACTTGCAGAGCTGAAACTTTGGCTGCCGTACTATGACTCTAGATTTCCAAATTTCCATTGTGCTATTCCCAGTGACAGGCAGTATACACGAGTACCTGGAGCACAGCTAAAAAGCCTCATCTCTAAATCTATGGAAGTTCATGTTTGTTTTCAGCTAAGTTTCCAGACACCGTTCTCTGTGAAAGAGAGTTCAATATCTACTTGACAGAGAATATGCAGAAAATTTTGCTTTAAGTCATGCACAGTGGAAACCACTCCTTTGTTCTTGATTTGTTCACCATCTAACAAAAACGTGTCTTGATTCAGGCTCCTGTGTCCCAGGCAAATGCTAATGAACAGAACAACCTGCAGATTTTAATACTCAAAAAGGTAATTTCTAGAAACTAATATGCTTTAGATTTAAACAACAGATAAAAATAAATGTAAAATTACAAGATCTTACTTCTGTTTCCAAGTAAACCAATAGCACAAGTATAACCAGAGTGAGGATTCTGATACATGGATTTCATACAATATAACATATAAATCAAGTCTTGCCGGAGACAGTGAGTGAAAGTCAGAAATATTCACGTACCTCTGTCATTTCAAAGCTACATGTTGGTTAAGATGCCTGAGATTTTCTTCTAACCTCTACTTCTGTGTAGGCAAGACAGCCTTATATCATCACAAGAACTAAGCACACAACAATGCTTAAGCAACAACGAGCCAGTGGTGGCTTTATTCAAACCCTACAGGACTGAGAGAACTAGTAAAAAATCCTTCTGGGAGTAACATGTCATAATACTGTACACTTTCCAAAAAGATTGTAAAACATTTTCTCTAGGAAGACTGAGAACGGTCCAAGTGGGCAGACACACGCTGGTATATACACACACAGCTCAGAAGTCCTTTGAAAGCTTGGTGTTACAGAGGAAACAAAAAGGCAAAGGCAATAAGACTAGGGTAAACAATCTCAACCGGTAAGAGGGCTTTGCCGCATCAGAGGTGAAGTAAAAGATGAATGAGCTACTACTACTACTACTACTACTTCTTGTGGGCCACCATTCCTACTGGAAAAGCCTTTCGACCATGCTGGGTGACAGGCTGCGGAAGCAGCTCCATACTGCAGCGTGGCTAGGGAGAAGCCCTCGGAGCAGCGCCTCTGAGTGGAGTAGCTGGTATGATCCACACAGCAGTCGAGAGAGACACTTGGGACTTAACAGTCCGTCAGCAGTTCATGGACCATAGTTTTAGAAGCCCTAAAGTAATTTAAGCACCAGCAGCTCTCAGTCCAAGTAAATAAATACAAATATTCTAGAAAACATACTTCATGAAGTAAATAAATAATAACTACTTTAAATTCCTTAACAATCCCAGCCTCACAATACTTATTGAAGAGGAAATATTAATCCAAATAACTAGTGGCTTATATATTTCAGTGAGAAATACAATTTGTGGAGTGTTTAAGTTCTGAAAGCAACTGCTTGTACTGTTAGAGGGGCTAAGTTAATATCTAAGTTAATGCATAAGCTTGAAGAATTACACGGTGCTGGAAGAATACAGTTTTCTGAGTTGTAATTGTCACATCCCGAATTCACAGATAACATTAACAGAGCAAACCTTTAGAAAAAATCACCTGTAGTTCTTGCTGAAACTTTATGAAACCAAAAAAAATAAGACAGACCTGAGTAGCCTACTCTATATACAATTACCAGTTCTAAAGTCTAAATTCCTCCGCCTGTCCACTTCCAACCACTGAAGGATGCGTGACTGGAATGCTGCAGACCCAAACACACAGCTCTCCAATCTCAGAAGCTGCTGATGGATGTTTGCATCAAGGTTTCCATTTCAATATCCCATTCTGAGTGCTTGCTATTCTACAGTATTGCTCCTATTCACTTTTTAAATGAGCCAGCCTTAATCTTTTGATTTCAATGGTAAGATTTCACATACCTCAGATAGAAAATGCCACAAAATAAAAATTCCCCAAACTCCTTAGATACCATAGTTCTAAACCTGAATCGCTGTTTCTATTCTGCTTCAGCCATCATTAGCGTATTTCATTCTTTGTGCTTTGAATATCCACAGAGTGCTTTTCCAGTATTATCAGTGCAGTCTTGTTAGAGTAATTTCAATGAGTCAACACACACCAGCAGGTTGCAACAGCAGGGACTTGAAGCCTAAAGAGGGCAAACTCTTACAGCAGTATCTTTCTTGATTTATTAGAACACAATGTGATAGATAAACAAGACCCACACTTCATAAGAAGCAGCAAGGTACTTTTCTAGCATCATAGGGTACATACAAAACACAAGCTCCAGAGACTTTTGAAGCAGAAGGTCTTTGAGAAGAAAAGAGTTTCAGCTGAAGGTTAACTATATGCACAATTTGCACCAGTAATGTTTGTGGCTCTTGGACTCAATTCTAAACCTTCAGAGCTCTGTATAAATACAGAATGTTTGTGTCCTATAAAGATGCCCACACACAGCCTTTCTGTATCATGAAAGAACACCATCACATTCAAAAAAGTTCTCGCATTAGCAATGTTACGTTTGGCCAAAAAGAAGTTTGCCTTCTTCCTTGTTACATTTATGCAATTTCTTAATCATAAGACAGTATGATTTGCTGTACTGATGGCACCTAACATTAAGAAGTTACTGAACATACAGAAATAAATGCTCTATAAAATCATCAGGTGCAAGTTCTTACAAATCAAGAGAAAAATCTTCAATCCTCCATTCCAATTAATCCTACCTTGAACTGATATTTGTAAACAAAACAAGGCAAGAGAAATACAACTTAAAGTAAATCTTGTACTGATTTTGTTCTTTAAGTGGCTTGGACAAGACTGAAAGGACTACAGAATAAGTAAAAAAGGGACAAGAGAAAAGTAGATTAATAAGAAGTGCAAGAGTATACTTCCCTGTCCTTATTAGTTCCCTAGCAGTTTTTCAAAATGCTATTGACACCATAATAGTCCCTGGGGAGAACATGTTAACTAAAGGGACAGTAGCTTCATTTATCAACAGTGGGACAGCAACTTTGCCTGTAGAAATTAAGCCAACTTGCTAACATAGCTAATCAGGAATTGGTAGAATCAAGTCATGCTATAAGAAGTCAAGGTCAAATTGCAGGATTTTACTATAATTACTGGGGGTTTCAGAGCTGTTCATTCTAGAGATTATGTTCTACAAGACTACAATGCACAACCTAACACAGGGTTGAACAGACAAAAAAAATACTCTAACAGCATGAAATAAGTAAACATTTTTCTTGGAGAAACCCAAGCTGTCCCTCATCCAATCTTGGAAAAATAAAGGAAGCTTAAAAGATTTTGTCCACTAAGATTGCATGATACCACAGAGATCCTCTGTTTCAGTTAAAGTGGGAAACAATGGTAAAATACTGTGCTTGAACTTGAACTTTGGGTAACGTACTTCCTTTTAAAAATACAGTTCCTCAAATAATTAATGAATTAAAAAAAAAAAAAAATCGAGTCCTCGAATAATTCCATGTGAAAAGAAAAAAAAAAAGCACAGACAGAGGGAATCAGTCAAAAGAGCCTCCAACCCATGAGAACAGGATTTCTGTAATTGTACTTCATTTACAGTATTCACCTTTCAGCTCTATGGGAAGAAGGTAAAACAGAAATTTCCTTGTTTTGTCAGTGCATATAAAATCTAGGCCTTTATAAACACAGTTAAACATGTTCTTGCTTTTGTTTTGCTTATATTGGGTTGTATATGCAGCTAAGACTTTTGAAGCCGTATCAAACAGACCAGAGTCTTTTGTAACCCAGTATCTACAGCAGAACCTTCTGTCTACATCTCACATGTGAAAAGGAAATACGGAATTCAACTGCCTTCACAGGCATCATACAAGCTGTGACTTTTTTCCTTTTCAAAAACCTAAATCATGTCATTTGCTTTACTAATCAGTTTTTGCCTGCTTTCCATTTATTCTACTGATTTAGGAAGACGTGCTACATAGACTTCCAGTTACCTCTAGGCAGGGAGCTCCTGCCAATGACTGGTCAGCCTTCTTGTGCAGTGGGATTTCTCTTACAACGCATACACAACTGGTAATAGGATATTTCACCTCATTCTTTATATATTGGCCAGGTTCCTCAAAAAAGGCCCACTCTTCTCCCACTCTGGACAGCTTTTCAGAGCAACCTGTGATAATTCTGAGAAATGCTGTCTTTTGGACTTGCATACTGCAGAGCAGCATACCGTCTGCTCCACAGGGGGATGGGTTAGTCAAAATATCGTGTAGAAATCGGATTGACTGTGAAATTAGTCACATAGTAGCTCAGAAACTGCTAATAATGCACAGATAATATGAGGATTTGCAGAAAATACTAATGCTGTATTCTGATTAGCAATTAGAACTTCACTCTGGTTCCCGGCAGGTCTAGAGTTCCTGCTAGAAGAGCAAATACATATGCATTAACTCATTACATGGGCAAATCCCAGAGCCCTGGGACCAGCATATTAAAAGCAGCAGCATAAGGGCTCTCCCTCATCAGATTTTGTTGTTTGTTTGGGCTCAAGGGCTCTTATATCTTTTACTATGAAAAATATAATATTTTCCAACTTACTTTTAAAGGGGAAAATAATAACAAGCATGGAAAGCAGCCCCATATTGCTTAATGAACTAAGCCGTAACTTACTCATGTCTTTTGTTTTGTCCAAAAAACCATTTCCTAACACAGTCCTTCAGGGAAAGGAGAAATGTTCAAAAAGATAGAACTCTATAAAAAAAATAAAATCACAAACAAAACTTTAACAAAGACCATGAACCTAAAGCAAGATGGATGTATCTTAGGCCCTTGCTAAGTCTTTACAGAGATAAAATGTTGAAGTAACAGCCCTTCTCATTGATACAACAGTACTATTCATGTATGCGATGTAAGTCCAGAGAAAAGGCAAACAGTTTACCAGTGTATCAATGGCTTGAACAGACAGAATACGGAGATGTAAACACATCTGAGACTAGACAGCCATTTAATGGGTTTGTCATTAAGAATACTTGTGCTTTTCGTAACCCACTGCCACAACCTAAAGGGTTACCTGGTTCACAGGCATATACAGATCACAACCATGGGTTTGTATGATTCCACAATATGCAAGAACATGGAGGCTTTATCCTCTACATTTCTCTACTTTATTAGAGATTACCACAAACACCAGAAAAATCACCAGTCACAGCTATTTTTTACAGTTACTTCAGTTTTTTGAATAGTTTTAATCAAAACTTTGAAGAGGTCCATTACTATTTATTGCCATATTTTCATAAAAGACAACAACAACAACAACAAAAAAAACTGGCTGCACTTGCACAAAGCACAGTTGCATAGTAGCAATAAATTAATTTTAAAAATATTTTTCTATGGCATATCAAAGCTACCTTATTTGTATACATCATTAAAAGGCCACTGGCTACATCCTAGCATAGAAGATATCCAAACATACCTGACTTCCACTTAAGTTTTTTATCATAGAATATTGGAGATATTTATGTGACAACAGTTCTGTCCCAGTTCTTTCAAGTGAATAAATGTCCTCTTAACTGAGAAAGAGAGATGTGTCAGTTCAGGGCCAAAGGAATTCACAAAGATATATTTAGGACTCAGGAATAAAAGATTAAAATACTCATAAAACTATCATTAATAGCAAGCACACAGTGTAATCTTAAAATATTTTAAGGTAGTAGGGACATAACACCTGAAAGCTACAAATGTGTCTTTCATGAATACTCCACATAAATTCACATCCGCTCTTGGAGTTTCACTGAAATCACACACAGAAGGGTGGGTAAACTAAAACGTGGCTTCCACTCTTCATAATATATTTAAATATTTACTCTCAATGACTAAGGCACACTTAAGGCAGATACGCAGTGAAATTTCTCCCTCCCCAGTAAAATATTTTCAGTAGTGCTGGGCTGAGCTTCTGTTGTTGCCCTCGCACTGGAACAAACAGAAGTCCTGCAGCTCTGCGGGGCGCATACAAAGCTGTTCTCATCAAAAGAACCTAGAGAGGCAGCACGGGATGTCTAGCATCTCTACAGAAGTTCTGTGATTCAAGTGCCACGGTGTTTTGTGAGCGTTTGTGTCACCTGTCACTGGGTGAAGACTCACAAAGCAATCTCTCCAAGATAACACATCTTGTGAAGCTGCATCCCCCCAGCCCCGTTGCAGTTCTGTAGCTGTTTAACAGCCGATAGGGAAAAGACTTGCTAGGTGGATCAGGATGCTGCCTGGTAGCTGCTCTACAAGAGGGAAACCAGTAGACTCACTTAAACTGGGATATTAGGAGAAATAATCTCATCATGTTGTTATCTGATGAGTTCTTTTCTGTCCATAATTTTATTTTCTACATATAAAATTTCAATAGAATAAAAAACATACTCCAAAAAGTAGAGATTGCAAATTGGTCATCTGACCTTCTGCCTTTAAATACATTGGTCTAAACTCTGCTTGGAGTTTGATTTGAAATAGCAGAATCTTTTTAACCAGAAAAAAGGAAATATTCATAAAAATTGAAAATATCTGCTTTTTTAATAGTATCTTTCAAGACTGGCTTGTCAAAGCATTAACTCTCCCCCCTCCCAATTACGGTAACTAACTATTATAATTTTACTAGTAAATTTTAAAACTTTTTAAATTTAGAAATACCAATTGTACTTTCTGTATGAAAAAAAAATATATGAAAATAGTATAATTTGACTGAAAGAGTAAAAACTTGTTTAGCAATCTTATAAAGATCATTTGACTTCAGTTTACTTTAATTAACTTTCATACCTGATTCAATTCAATATTTATTATTTAGCCCTTATTCTACAGGAATTAATTCATTTAATGAGCAAACAGGCATTATGAATATTAGAACAGATTTTCAGCATCACAGATTTTTATGTCACTGGAGGTAAGAGATGATCTTCAGTTGCGAGACAACAGGTTGTCATTTCCCCCCCCAAGTATTTATTTTCTTCACTGATACTCTTTATCTCAAAACTTTCATCTCACTGATTCAGACCTAAAACACTGCTCCCTTTGTAGGCTGGATTCAATATAAGCTTGTCGTATCAGGACATATTACTTCTTCAAGTGGATAATTCTGCTTCTGTTTTTCACTCATTTCACTGGTGTACAATACCTTTTTTGAAAATCCTTTGTTAATCATTTTTTCCTCACTAGGTTGTTTTTTTTTTTAATATTAATTTTAGTTTTAGATCTATTGCCTTATTGTAAGCAAGGAATTCCCCAACATTATTAGATTCATCATTCCATTTAGGAAAAAATGTCTCAAAACTGGTATTTTAAAGCTTTCCTGGAGATATTGTAAAAGAACTCCACCATTCATTGCTGCCATTATAGGGTGCTTGTGTCTCAGATTCCAGTCTGAAGTCCTAGTTCCTTGCATTCCTTCCAGTTACTCAACATTTTGTTACTACACTCATTAAGTGTTTTATTAATGGAAACTAAATAACAAATGCTCACAACTCTACCACATCCATTCTGAGCCTCAGTTTTACTTTTCTCTTTACTGGTACTTTCACACACTTGTTCTCCGTATTTCAGATGCTTGAGGCCTTGATAACATCATTATGGAAATGTTTAATCAAACCCACAGTTTACTCAGACAATGTTTGGCATTACTAACAGCTATAACTCACTATAAACATTCAACCGGCAAGCCTACTCATGTGAGATTTTTTCAGTGGCTTTTAAATAATCTAAAAGTCATGCGGCATAAAACCAATTTTTAGATACATACTGTAATTCTGAATTGTTCTACCATGGCTTTTTGTATATAAACAAGAAGAATCAGCAGGTTTATTCCAATGTCATATATAAATTTAAAACAGTAGTAACTTCAAAAACTTGTATATTCCCCAAGCAGGCAGAAGCCCCATTCAACTGAATGATCAGAAGAGAATTAAAGGTGCTGCAGGTGCCAAAAAGCTGTGTAGGTTCAAAATCTATTTAGAGGAAATCTTAGGAAAAGATTCCCTAAGGTTTATTACAGGTTATTAAAGGCAAGAAATGGAGACTTCCTTAACAAGGCATTATATCCAAGTCATAAGTTGGAGAAATTTCAGAACATATTAAAGATTATTGCACATCTGCTTGTTCTTATAGGTTTATAATACGTGTTACTGGCCATATTAGAACAAAACATCACGCACCATAGTCTCACCAAGTGTAACCATTGCCATACTCCTAACAACCCTCTCTGTCTCGCTTAGGCAGGAAATTACCGGTAGTTCTCTTGGGACGTAAGTTGCAAAACACTGATGAGCAACACGCAGAATTTACAATTGCTTCAGTTACTCTCATAAACTCTTCCTTTTTTAAAAATGTCAATACTGTAAGATTGCTTTTGGGAGCTTATTTCTTTCTGTCTTCTTTTTAATACTATTCTGCATTAAATGGATATTTAGCTATTTCCTCAGAAGCAAATTATCTCTCTAAATATATGCTTCCTTCATAGGTCCTGTGGAACTCCATGAACAGTCAAGGAATGAAAGGATTATTATTTTTAAAAGAAATCAAAAATTAAGTGTCTTCCCTTTCAAATAATAAAAGGAACATTTCCATCCATTTGGTCTTTAAAATACATACATTGACTGCCAGACTCTCCAAATACGGTAATTGCAAAATAAATAGTATTTACACATAATTTATATTTGTCAAACTCATTTACATTTAAAGACATGTTATATGTGTCTATTCAAACAGGTACACCACAAATCTTTATTCTGTGTTTGATAGATTCCTGCTAAAATGTTAGCATATTATGAAATGCTTTGATCTTTCTCAAATGGACTGTTCACATGCTTCAAGATACGAATATCTTCAAGTACTCTGTGATATGAGAACCTTCATGAAATCACTTCTTCAGTTATCTCACTTTTCGTGAACAGTCACTCTTTTTGAAAAACATAATGTCAGAACATTCTGTTTTCTGTTAAGTAAATAAGACAACAGTGATTATGGATAATTTCACAGAGAGGTAGCTGACACGTTCTGAACTTTGTTGACTTGAACTCAGATGTCAAAACTATACCCTGTAAATCTTGGTATCATTTGACGTTGATAAAGACATGGACATTGGCCTTGCACACTCATGCTAATATGGCCAAGGGGACAGTGTTCACTGAGCACTCTCAGCTAACCCACTATCAATATTATTTCTGGAACAAAATTAAACTGTATCAGACATGATTTTCCCAGACTGTAGTAAGACAGCAGCCTCCAAACCAGAGGATGGTTTTCCTCTCTCCATGGAAACCAGATACCTATTACCAGCAGAAGACACATACCATTCAACATAGTTTATCACTTAAATAGCAGATACCTCATTTAAATCTCTGTCAACTAGATGCTTTCCCAGTAAAAGAAAATAACTATCCTGACAATAAACCACAGACATTTTATGTACCTGATACTTCTAAGCAGCAATCAAATTTAAAACAAACAAACAAAAAACCCCACATATCTTTCTTCCAATAAAGAACAAAAAATATGCAAATACTCACAAGTTTAATTTAATCTTTTTTTAAAAAAAAAATAAATTTAAATGTTCTATATTCAAAATAGCTTCTCTTCTACCATTATGACATATATGATCAGCCAGGTAAGGGTAGAACTGCTGAAATACTACTCCATCAAATTCAACAATAAACAGTTTATGCTTACCAGGGAGACTGGTGATTTAGGAGGCAGCAGGAGCAGCTTTTACAAAGCAAAACCAGAGGCAAGTATAAGCAACAAAGGAATTGACTACCAGTGTCCCACATTTAATATAGTGGAAGTTGAATCTAGTGCAAAACATTTTTCCACAAAAACAACTTCTGAGTAACATGATGATGGATCAATTTCTCCTCTGAAGTACAATCTTTCAAACCTCAAGAAGAGTAGAAAACATTTCTGTAAATACAGATTGTGAACTACAATTTCCTACAAATTGTCACTAGATGGCATCTTGTCATCACACTTTAAATCTCAGCATTCATCACCACTGTCATTCCCCTGTGACAGAAAATACTAAACACGAAGTGTCCTGATGAGATTCCAGTTTACTATGATGCCTGATATCCCGGTTTTACCATTATGCAATACACACTGTCCTACTGGAAGTCACCTCAAAAATGGCAGGAAAGTAATGTTCATAAGTTGGCTCTTAATATACATCACAATGCATATATAGTGATAGCAAAACTATCAGGGGAGTTGAAAGGGGCCATGGGGGGGGGGGGGGGGGGGGG